>CAICTM010000521.1:0-62027 GCA_903772945.1 Seminavis robusta
GAAAAGACTTAAGCTCAGGCGGTTCGAATTAAATAAAGCATGACTCGAAGCAAGACACACAAGCCGAGCCTTCCATATGCAGTCGGAGCTCATTTTTCGATGAATTTTGTTAACTCGGCCGATCGATCGATCCGTGCTGAAGCTGAGCATGGAAGGAGTGACGCGGTCCGACTTTGCCGGTGATAGAGATAACAGTAGTAGTATCGTAGCAGTACCAGTAGTGGCTCCTGCAGCGATCGAGATAACAGGGTCCTCATTGAGATTTCGATCGTCAATAGGATTAAGAACAAGGGGATTGCTTTTGAGCGAATCCAAAATAATAGGATGATCCTCATTGAGATTACGATCGTCAATAAGGACAAGGGGATTGCTTGCGAGCGAATCCAGGGGATTAAGTTGCAATAAGGGAAGGACTACCGATGAAGAGTGCAAGAGGAACTCTGGAGCAATCTGCATCAAGGGATAGCTCATTCCATTGACAACCATAAGGGATAGACATATAAGAACAAGAATGAGTAACATCTCATAACCTCGCATGCTACCATGCGACAATACCATTGTGCATTGACTAGTCTAGGGATCTAAGAGATGTAAAGTTTGTATTTCCAAATAAGTGAGCAGTTTATTGATTATTTTCTAGAATAAGCCTGCTAATGATAAAGCTGTAAAGCTGAATTGTAAGCTGTATCCCGTCGCACTCCGCGATGTGCGTTGTTCACGCCCATGACACCAATGCTCCAAATGATCTCTTCGTCCGTAATGAGGTCGGAAAGAAACAGGTTCTTTCCCGTCTTGACGCATTGGAAAATACGCTTCTGATCTTGCGACAATTGGTAGGTTTTAAACAATGCAAGCTGTCCAGCAGTGAATATCTCGTCTGTCACGTCCCCGTTCTTAAGGAACTCGCTCCACCATTGATTATCGGTCAGGGGCGACATGGTTTGCAGTCAAATGGTACAGGTGTTGCTTTGGTTTGTCTCTTTTTGGGATGTGGGAAGAGCAGCTGTGGCGAGAGAGAGGTGGATCTTTGGTCATTCGTGCCTCTCCTATAAGATTATATTTAATGACACGTGAGTCACGCGTAGATGGATCTTGGTGGATCTTGGAGGATCCCATAAGGATCCGTGACTCAGCTCTTCAAAAAAATTTAATCTTCCTGCGACGATAAAGCATTGGTACGATGTATCTTATTACCAAGGAATGCCATTGTCGCATTTTGGGGCTAGTAGGGAGCTCGGTTCAAATGGGTTTTCCTTCGGCTTTGCATAGGTAGTAGCTGCAGCAACACACTCTTGTTTCATTTGGCAACATGAACAAAAGAGAGAATTTCTTCTTGCTTGTCACCGATGGACAAAAAGAAAAACAGAGAAAAGACGGACCCAATGAATCCACTTCTGGCCTTGAACCTCATTTTCGTAGCGGAACTGTGTTAACGGTTGTAGTGGTACCGAATACTGCGAAATGTTATGAGTTGTTGCTGTTCATGCTGTATGGCCAAATCCTGAAGTGACGCAGGAACTGCCGCTTGCAACAAGGTGTTGTCGTCCTCTTTCGTTTCATTGTCATCTTGCCAGGAATGATAAAAGTACAAAAAGACGACTTGTCGAAACTGTTCGAGACAGGTAAGATAGGGTCGTGCCAAGAAGGTCCATAGACGTGGTTTCCAGTTGTTATTGGCATAGAGGATTGCGGGGTGTATTGTTTTGTCGCGTGGTTCCAGAGCAGCACGAAAGATCCACCGTAGATGCAATTTCATGTACATGGGCGACGGTGGTGGATGCCGCTTTGCAAATTCCAAGTACTCGGCGGCCAATTGACCAGGATAGTAATTGTTGGCATGTTGTTGTGGCTGCAGGAGCCGTGGATTTCTCAAAAAGTCGCGTGCCAACATGACCCCGTACGCTCCAGTGGATGCCAAGGCATGCGGTGCATCTTTCCAGTGCCAGCCATTCAAGACAATGGGCATACTACTGCTATCTTCCTGAAGGACGTGTACCACATCACGAGCCACTTGCAGATTGGGTATCCCGTCGTGCTTGTCGGTCCGTTGGCGGCAGTGAATGGTCAGCAATTGACACCCCGCGTGTGCCAGTGATTCTGCCAACTGCACCGTTTGGGCCGAGTCTTGTTGAAGTCGAATTTTGCACGAAAGTCTGGGTCTATTAGTAGTAGTGAATGTTGTTGTAGTATGTTTTTGTATGGCCTGTCTCATGGCACTGACACATTCACATGCTTTCTGTGGATTGTCCTCGGCCAAAAAGGCTCCAAAATCACCCCGTTTCGCACAGTCTTGTGGACAACCCAAGTTCAAGTCAATCCCCACTATTTGACAAACAAAGTGTTGGTTGATTTCAAGTAGGACTTGTGTGGCTTGTTGCAAGATGGAGGGGGAATTGCCACAGAGCTGTACCACTACTGGATGTGGATCCACCAGAATGTCATTTAGTAACAACCAGCCATCTTCATGGAGAACAGCTTCTTCTTCTTGGTCTTCATCTTTGTCAATATCTTGACGTTTCTTGCTTGTTTTGCTTTTGTAATAGCCATACGCCTTGATGATTTCCGCCGCTCGCAGCATGGGACTGTAACAGACAGTGACTCCGTACTGCCGAACCAACTGCCGAAAAGCTAGCTCTGATCCTCGGACCATGGGAGCTAGAAATACTCGACTGGGATCTATTGCATCAACATCATCATGCTTGACTGCTTCAGATTCCCCGTCATCCTGTCTCTTCCCACCCATTCTTTAGTGAGGATCAATGATCATGAAGGCATCGAGCCTTGGCCACTCCTCGCAAGCATGTTGAATGGAGGTTGGAGGTCGGCGTTTGGAATGGATTTCCTGATAAGCTTGTTGAGCTGGAAGACACCCATTTCAGACAGTTCTGATCTTGGTGCTACCGGTACCGGTGCGTTCGTCTGCTTCCACAAGGACCAAACTTTCGTGGCTGCGGTTATTAACAGTCCATTCCAATGCACCACTCAGTGGAATTACACGGTTGAAAGCTCAAAATAGGATGGATCCCAATTGGCCATCGAAAAATACTAGCTAGCTAGCTACCTGGTAGAAAGTTTTTCATGGCCTCACCTGGACCCATACCGGTATAGTAACCTCGCACAACCAGAGTTGAGAATCTCTCAGCCAAAATGGTTCAGAGAGGTGCTACAGCGTACCAGGTACCGTACCGATATTCTGCTCTAGCTAGGAGCAATAGGTCGGTGGTACGATGACCAGGGCGGGTAGCTAAGGTGGCGGTAGAGGGAACCATCCATCTTTGCTTCCGTGGCAACAATGCAAATGGACAAACTGAGGTACAGTATGCGTAGTTGCGGTAAGTTTGGAGTATTAAAATTTTGTGTTTACCCCAACTAATACACCTGTAATCGTGACTAACATCCCATCTCAGTAGCGACATTGAGACGTTCTTTGGATAAATCTTTTGCGTCACTAGTTTCTGCAACACTTAGGAGACTGGCAATTGCATTCACGGTTGTAAAATGAGCGGAACCATAGGACATAGGACGCGCGAGGTGGGGTTTGCGTTGGAGGTTGGAGGTCTTGCAAAAAGAGGATCATTTTTGGATGAAGAGAAGAAGAAGACAATGACAATGAGGACGTTGGTACTGCGATATCTAGTGTTATCTACCAGCGTGTTGGTGTTGACGGAGTCGACGACTGCTCCTCCACCAACGCCCGCCCCATCACCGCCTTTGTCAGATACTATTTGCGATGATCTGTTGAACTATACGTACCATGGTATCTACAATAGCTCCAAGATGGAAGACAGTTTCGCTTGCGAGTGTTTTCGAGACCCTCTAAATCCCGTCTATGCGTTGAGCTGCATGTTTGACTACTGCGAACAGTGTCGACCTTGGATGGATGGGGCGCTGTGCATTATCAAGCAAGATCTCTTGATCTTCGATGCAAACATCTTGGAACCCGCCGCTGCTGGTCCAAGGACAGAGAGTCTCATGGAACAAGCCACTGTGGAAATCTTTTATCGCAACTACTTCAATGATACCTTGGGATACTACGACTACCAATACACCGAACTGACGTTGGGACAATCCCCCAGCACACATCAGTGTACCGTCAATGTCAACCAAGTCGCCGTTCCCGATGGCGACCAAATCTGTACCTGTGGAGTCCATGACTGTCACAACGACGGTACCATCACCTACAGTTTCGATTGTCCCAATTACCCATTGGCGGGAGGAAATGATGTCCGCTTTGGAAACTGCAATGGAGTCGGCGATACACGGTCCCCTGACAAGATCAGAATTCACGATCCGTTGGTGGCCATGTTGTTTGACTTTACCAGTTGTTTTCAGGAAGTGCCATCGCCAGCACCTTCGGTATCCCCCGCACCATCGAATGTGCCAACGGTAACCAGAAGACGAGAGTTGGAGGAGGATGGGCGGCAGCAACTGCAGCAGACAGATACCAAGCTGGGTAACCTGAGGTCATAGAAGAATCGAACAGCCGCCGAGGTGCTGAATTAACAGGAGAAAGCAGACTTTTGCGGCTTGTCACTTGTTAGAGAATACATACATTCATAGTGCCCACATCATTTTCAATGTCATTCATATAGTCCGCTGTGCTGTGTAGACTACTGTTTGTTGGGAAGGATGACTGACTGACTTGCTGTCTGGTAAAGCATGATGGACTGAAAGGGTCTCAGTTGGTAGCCGGCAGTAAGGGAGCCGCAGCCGGCCTAGCTAGGAAAGGCTCAATGCCAAGGACTTGGCAAGTGCCAGTTTGGGAGGTCTCGTCTCTGTTTGATGGAAACCCCCCTCCACTGGGCTGTCAAGGCCAGCTCGCTGTAGCTGCCAATGCTACTACTAGATAATGGTTGAGGATCTGCTTCTATTGGTTACCCTACTAGCTAGCATGAGCCACACAGGATCGTATCTTCTGCAAGGCAAAGGTATGCTACCTAGCTATTCTCAACTATTCGATTGATCGTTCGCTCGGAATTGCTCGCATGCCTCATGGTATGCATGCAACAGCTCATGCAACCCTCGTGGTACCAGGTATGCATGCGACCCAACAGGTGCGCCTATTCCAAACAGCGCACTGTGTTGGCCCATCGGGAGAGTGACAGCCTTGAAAAGACGAAGTCAAAATCGACAAAACGATTTAGAAAAATGATATTAGCTTTCTTTTTTACAGATTGGATTAGACTCTACATGTAGTAGATTGCGCTGCGAGCTCTCTGCTGCGTTGACTCTAGCTAGTAGCTGAGAATGGAGAGAAATCAATTGTTGTTATGCAGATTTGAATTTGATCACAAGCTGTTCCTTGGCAGCTTCCTTGTGGCTGTATTTGGTTCCAGTCAAGAAGTATGGAACAATTGAGGCAGAAAGGTACATAAACAATACGTTGGAAAGTAGATTGAACAAGAAGACAAACACCGTGTGCCCATGAGACCCAGCATTTGCAGAGACAAGGAAGAATGCCAACATTGACATGTAGCCGTACTTGTTGTTGATCAATTGGAAAGACTGCCAAATGACACTGTTGTTGACGAGCAGCAGCACAGAGAGGCAAAGGTGGTAGATGACAAAAGCCCCAAAGCCATTTGCCAATGCATGTCAGGCATAGTGTCAACTCCGAGCAATGCAACCGACAAACCAGTATCCATACTGGCAGTGAACACAGACACATAGTAGTCTGAGATCTTCGTTCTGGGTACTCCAGTAACACGGTTCCACACTGCATCAAGAATCACAAACAGCAAGGGGAGAGAAAGAAACAATTGTAGATCATGATAATCTCGCAAACTGTCAACAGAAAGTACTTGTAGTTTCTGCCAATGGTGATGTCATTGTAGTCATCTCCTCCTTTTAGATACTTGACCAAACCAACCAAATAAGCAGTTTGGTTGGCATCCTTGAATCGGTAGTATATTCCAGCCATCATGAGAGCAAACATGACAGTGCTGGATACCTTGTAGTCTCCACCAAAGATCAGCAATGCAACAGACAAGTTAGTGTTGATTTTCCAATGTCATTGGCGAATACTGTTTCTGTCAAGTTGGAGGATTGACAGCACTGCATCAATGGCGAGCAGATAAAGGACATTTATAATGATATCAAACTGGTAGGAGCTCTCAATGGTGACATAACTGGAGAGCTTCTCCCTGGAAAAGGAAAAGGTGCCGTATGCAATGAGGCTGTGCATGCCCACACCAAAAGCTAGCAGCAGTGGAAAGGAAGGAATTGTATGGTGTGAACTCATTTTTTGCAATGAAAAAGGCAAAGTATAGTGTTTGTTTTCTACTCTAGTTTTGTTCTGATTTTATGATTGAAGTAGAGAGCTTTGTTTGCAGTGGGCGCCTGATTGAATCATTCGGCGCTTCATTTAGCCAGCTTGGTGGTCTGGATACTACCAGGGTAGCTAGCTACCTGTGGACAGCTTGCTAGTAGCAGGTTTCTGGCTTGCTGAGAATGCTGAGAATGCTACAGTTACGAGTAAGCGGTACCGTATGGGTACTTGAGTTGCTCTAAGCACTACTGGTACCGCTAAGCGCTGGCGCAATCACCCAGCCAGTAGTTTTAGCAATTTCACTTTTTGCTTCATGATTTTGATAGTTCTGAGAGTGCAAAGTACCTTGAGTTGCATGGGAAGGTCTTGCGCGCGCGTGGGGACGAAATAGGTCGTGGGTCGTGGCCGGAAACCAGTGGAAAGTCCAAGAAGCTCCATCGATCCGGGCTTTTAATGCACGGTTGTACCAGTGTGCATGCCAGTAAAATGGGGCTTATCGATCGAGTGCTGAAAAGAGTGTCGTCTCACATGTTTGTGGGATCACATCGCCAAAAACGCGAATATTTTCGGAAATTTATTCACTTTTGGTGAAAGGCACTGTGTAGTTTTAGTACAAAAGTACTTGCGTACCTACTACGGTACCATACGGTATCCCTGTGTTCATCGTGTAAGATCAATTTTAATTAGAAGAACAGGCACGTCTGAGAGGTGACCTGGCGAAAGGAGCGAATGATGGGATGAGGCTAGGGTGCGCTTCTGCGCATCTGCACGGCTTGGGTTGCTTCGATTACGTTTGCGCGATCGATATCTTTTTCTTTTCTTTGCCGCCCAGAAAAGAAACGACTCGACAAAGATAGTCCAGTAGCACAAAAAGAAGTACGGCAGAGTACCGGTATCCTATTGTTGAACGAAGAAGAAGAAGGACACGACGATGAAAGACTACGAGGAGGACGTGACGGTAGTGGCTTCTATGGAGTTGTACCATGGTGACGAAGAATCGGGTAGTGGAAGTACAGAACTGAGTGGCGATCCCTTGCTCATCGAAGAGACCGAAGAGAACCCGGATGAAGTCGATGTTGTGGTTGTCAAGAAGAAGAGGAACTTTGTATGGGCGTTGGGACTCTTTGTGTGTCTCTTGTTGTTGGTCTTTGTGGTGATTGTGCCTGCGGTGGTCGTTACCAAAAACAAGAAGAACAAGGCGGTGGAAGCTCCCGCGGTGGACAACGTTCAAAACAACAGCAACGAAACCACGACCGAACCTCCGCCGCCGCAAGAAGCAGAGAGCGTCAAACCCGTCGAGCCAGAAGACGAAAACCAGCCGTTTGCCTTGGAGATCCCTGAAGATGCGCGGATCCCCACGTTCTCTGCGGATGTCTTGACAGGGTATACCTCTCGAAAGGAATTTGAAGAGGATCTCATCCGGGCGGCCAAGCACATGGTCTACCAGATCATCAACTTTAATATCTACCATCAAGATCAGCAGTACAATCAATACCAAGATCAGCAGTACAATCAAAACCAAGATCAGCAGTACAATCAATACCAGGAGGGGGAGCAGCTGGCTGAAGACATGACAGAGGCAAACGGAGACGACGCAGCAGTACCAGATACTGTACCGGTATCCAGCGAGGAGGTAGCTGTGGCTAGGGAGGAAGTGCCGGCGGTCCAAGAACGATCTGGCGGAGACGAGGACGAGGAAACCAAAGTAAAGCAAGAGAAGAAGAAGAAAGAGGAAGAAGAAGACAAGGAAGCCGACTTTATTGTTCGTGATGACAACTATGTCTATGCCGCCTACGGAGACTATGTGTTGGTCTGGGATCACCAAGGAAACTCTGTGGAACATTTGAAGATGCCCTCACCGGAAGGAGAAGAACCCGGTCGACACAGGGGTTGGCAGCCCAAGGCACACATTAATGCTCTCTTTTTGACACAAGATCATCTCATTGTCCTGGCCAGTCACTATGGAGGCCACTACTGCAGGCGTCGCCGTCATCTCAGTGAGCCCATCCCTGTGATGTATCGGGATCCTTGTGGCGGCCGTCCCTATTTGAGCGGAGACAACACGGAAGTTCGCGTGTATGCCAAGCCTCAAAACAACGAAATGCCCCTCGTCCGATCCAAGAATATGCGCGGTTCGTACTCGAACGCGGTCTTGATGCCGAATTCGCTCCAAGTCATTACGTCGTCGTGGCTCGATGTGCACTTTGATGGGTTGGACGTTCACCACTTTCCTTGGGCCACCAAGGAACAATACGTCGAGAAGGCCATGGGAATGGCATCCAAGAACCTCATCCCCAAGTTTGTGGAAGAAATCAGTGAGGCAATCTTTGGGGATCAAGAAGACGACGTCAAGAACATGATGCGAATCAACACGTGGGGGGCCGACGAGGACACCGCGCCCACGGGCAGGTCTTATGGACGAGACATTATGGAGGCGTACAACGAAATCACTTTGATGGATATCAGCAGCCTTACCACGCAAGAAGATAACGAAGAATCGATCAAGACGTCCGTCTCGAGCTTCTTCGGTCCTAACGTGGAAAGGGTAGAAACAAGCGACTCGTCTCTTGTCTTGTCCATGAGATCTTCTCGCTGGGATGACGCCACGGGTCGCAGCAATGATTCTCTCTTCTTGGTGTCCATGATGCAATCGTTGGAGGAGGACGACCCCTTGAAGATGGAGTTCCATTCGCTCGCCAAGTTGGAGGGTCGTCTTTCCGTGCACTCACCCGGTAGTGCATTGGATATTCGCGGCTCGGATCTTCGTGTGGTCAGAACCATTCAACGATGGGATCATTTCGGTAACGTTTGGGCCAACTGCGGCGACATTTACTACCAAGAAGACATGTGCTTGGACGGGAGCAACTGGATCCAATGCTCCACGGTTGCCTGGGGGTGCCCGGGTACTTTGGTCAAGAGCGGTGGATGCCCCTACACCGAGTTCACCTGCGAGACGGATCCTGACGAGCCAACTTCCTCCACCGAGAATTTTGTGACTGTATTGGACCTTTCGCCACAAGGCGAGATGGTGGAGCACGGAACCCTTCAAGTCGGGAACGACCACGAAGCCGTCACATCGGTCTACTTTGATGAATCGGCTGGCTATGTCACTACGTTCGACCATACTATCGGCTTGGTTCCGGGTATGTTTCCTGAGCTCATGAATGAGCAGGAGATGGGGGAGATGCCAGAATTGCCAATGAGGAAGGAAAGCTTCTACGTCCTGGACCTTGATGTGGCTCAGGGGCCCTCCCTACGAACCCATGTCGTCCTCGAGCAGGGTGCGAGAAGCTCCCTCAGACCTCTGGAGATTGACGATGACAAGACTCTGCTGATTGGAATGGGTCAAAACACCACCACGACGAGTTCCGACGAAAGACACAGGCCAAGGAGTTCATGGGGCTTGATCACTGTCTTTGATGTATCTGATCCGGATGCCCCACAAGTGGTGGCGGATCGCATTCTGGCCAACGAAGCTGGTTTCGAGACCCACTCAGACGCCGAATGGGACGCAAAGGCGGCCACGCTCTACAAAGACGGCGGTATTCTGGTGATCCCCGTGCAGATGTATCGGTCGTATTATCCCTCTGACGATTTCCACAACGAAGAGGTTGAACATCTCGAGGAGGAGCTTTTCGTCAACCACACAGGCACACCGCCGCCGTCGTTTCCTGTCGCCGCTTCATCGAGCTCTTCAGAATATGACGATTTCCAAGGATTCATTGTCTTTGACGTGAGCAATGTCCCCGAGAAGGGCATTGTGGAACTTCTTCGGATTAACCATCGTGGCAGGGGCGAAACTTGCCACTACTGCGATGGATATTTCCACGGGTCCAGGAGCTACGTGTTCGATGAGAGTGATGGCAGTAGGGTCCTTGTCACTGCCAGTGGCGAATATGTTGTGGGAACGGACGTCGACACTGGAAAGGAGCTCTGGTCGTTTTCTCCTTCTGATATGATCGAGGGCGAGAACAAAGACTGCTGCTGGTAGGCAGGCTGCGTTCAATTTGTAGCCAAAAATGCACGAAACATCAGATAGCTTGGCTTGCTGACAACGCGTGAAAACTTCGTCAGAAGCCCATCTAGCTATAGAAACACTACATAACTTCTGCACGGACACAAATTGCTTTCTCATGTGTAGTATCTTCGTTGCCAATCCTGTGGGCATGAGGCACTGGAAGCAGGACTTGCTGACCACCTCTCCAGCCTGCAGTTTCATCTATGGGCAGCCATTCTCATGGGCATACTATTTTCGAGGCTTCCGAGGTGTCCAGCCCTTTGCAGAAACATGGCCCGAATATGCATAGTTACCTCTTGATGCGCATGGTCACGACGACCGCTTATGCATACATGCCACGGCTTGCCCCACAATGGATGCTACTATGATTATGAACTACCATTTTAGCTACGGGTACATTTCGTACGACTGCTACTACTATAATAAAGAATGAAGCCATAATTTTTGTTTGTAAAGATTGTCTACTATGTGTTATTGTTCTATGCCTATGTTTGTTTGTTTTTAGATTGTAGCATAGCATCAACAATGATAGAGGTTGGTTGTCAGGTGTCACGGGTATTAACTTTGGACTTTCGTCTCGTGGAGGACGTTCGGACAAGCACTCTGCAATAGAGGCTGCCTAGCACAGGAACCACAAACCTGGCTACCTTCGATGTGACCCTTCAATTGAACCAACTGTATTCATCTCCGCAAAATTGTTGTATAGCCCTGCACCCCACCAGATGCTTGCTCTTTGTGTATTGTATTCATGTGTTAGTAGATCCCACAATCCGTCATCACGTACCTGTTGTCGATCTAGCATGGAATGTACCGATCAGGCTGTCTTACTCGCCGTCCAGATCGACTTGTTGTTGTTGTTTGAACTGTTGTTTGCTGCTGTGTGTCCGTCACAGGTGTCGTTGTCTTCTTCTTGCCCTTCACCTTTGGCTTGGTCGACTTTTTCTTCTTGCTACGTTTAATTCTAGGTTGTTCGGCCACCCGCCGTGGCTTCATTTGTTCTGCAATTCTCTGAGATGCAATCGCCGCCATGCGTCTCTTTGATCGTCGCAAAGTTGATTGTGCTGTGTCCACATTGTCCTCCTCGTCGACTCGGTTGTCGACCAGTGGTTCTTCAGCATCAACTTGTTGTTGTTCCTCGACCTCGACCAGTGGTTCTTCAGCTTCCACTTGGCCAGTCACGAATTCGTAATCCGTATTGTCCAAGGCAACGCCTGCCTCCAATCGTAGTGTCTTGTGCCGCCGCATCAATTCCTTGACAAGGTCTCCACCGTCCTTCATCAAGGCTACGAGAATGTCGTTGGGTACCACTCCAAGTAGCACGCCATTCATCATTCGCATCTCCAATACAAATGGTTGTTGTCCATGCACACTGATCTTGAAGTGTGCCACATGCCACTTTTGAACGTATGGGACCACTGCTGTGCATGTGGGAACCATCGCTGCTTTGCATGTGATTGTGGCATCGGATGCCATCTTGTTGTCGTCGACGGTCGAGACTGTTTCTATTGTCTCAATGTCTTTAGTTGTTGTTGGTTGTTGTTCTACTACTACAGGTGCTGCATCTTCCATGCAGACGTCCTTGACCTTGCGATAGACAAATCGTCGTTTGGCAATCTGTTCTCGCGTATTCAAGGTGCAAATTTCGTCGTCAGCGTTGCGCTGAATTCCTCCGTGGTGCAAGTGGCACATGGCGAGTTCGAACATGTAAGGGTTCTTTTCGTTGACCATGAACCAGTGGGCGACTTGCTTGTCGTTTCCTTTCTTCGCCTGGATAAAACGAACAAGTCCCTCGAGGTCTTGATGCACGGCATCAATTTGAATGTACAGTTTGGCTTTTTGTAGGTACGCTTTGTCGCTTTGGAACCATTTGTTGTTGGTGATCCATTTGGCCACTTGTTGGTATCCGTACTCTTGAATCAACTGAACGAGATCCAAGACGCGTTCGTGGGGTATCTGTGTGCCGATGGAATTGAATTGTTGTTGGGCTTCACACCAGAATTCGTATCGGGCCTGTGGCTCTTGTTTCTTAATGTCTCGATAGACATCACGTTTTTCTTCTTGTTCGCTCTCATCAGAAGAGTACCCCATTACAGTGTTGACGGGAGCAAAGGATAAACGGTTTCCATTGCTCCGTTCGGTGTCTTGACCGTAATGGGTCTTCCAGCGAGCGTTGGCTGATTGACTGGGTTGCATGCGACAGCCTTTGGGCCGGTGCTGGTTGTATTTGTCGTATCCGTAGTGACCATGCTGATCCGATGGAACCAGGGAAAGGTTGTAGGCACCTAGGTAGCGACCGTGCTGCTGGAACTCCACATCAGGATTCGTTCCATAGTTGTGCAACAGTGCCGCGGTTTGGACGACATCTTTGTCCAACTCATCCAGTTGGAACTTGATTGGGACTTCCTCTGTCGCAGGAACATCCTTGTTGTTGTTGCCCATCATCTCCTTGGCGACCTGGAGAACGGGGGTGTTCTTGGTGTTGCTGTTGTGGTTGTTGGTGGTCCAGCAGGACCACGAGAGCAGCTTGATGATAGAAGAAGAGAACTTCATTTTGCAATTGATAGGTATTGAATAGAAGATTGGTAGAAAAGGTAATTGAAAGTAGGGGGGTTGATCTGGCCTAGGCTTATCAACAATCGCGAAAGTCTTCCTTGTTCGGTTGGGTATGCAACTCTAGCAATCCGGTTGAACAAAAAAGTGAGCTCAACATGGTGACCTCCAAAATTGGGATGACAGATTCTGCCAGAAGTTGGGATGACAGAATCTGCCAGATGAAAACAACAGGTGACGAGATGAGACTGAGCCACTGATGAGCACTGATTTCATGCTCTATAACACCCTATAACACCAACAACACGCTGCCTGGCTACCTTCCATGGTCAGTGTTGTCCGTTGCTGTCTGGTTGCCGGAGCTGGTGTTTCCTGCGGTGCTGCGGAGTGTCGGTGGCGGTGCTGCGGAGTGCGGAGGCTAAGGAGAACGCACCCGTTGAGTAGCCACGACTAGAAGAGTTAAAGACACCACTGGATGACACAAGAGCTACGCCTGCTCTCTTCTAACGGGAAACCGTTTCAGCCCGCCAACTGGGCTGTTCGTGGTCACCCGTTAAGTCACGAGTTTCGCTTTACGCGGAACTTTTTTCGTCTTCTCGGCTCTCCCTCCACTCCTTTCTTCACCCACAAGCAACCTCGCCTCACCCCACAACAACGACAATGATGCGGCAGCTACTCCTCTTGGCATCATCCTTTCTGGTCCTGATACCGTTAGTGGTGATTGACGCCACAGGGGCAGATCCAATTTGTGAGGATCTGATCGACTATACCTACAGCGAAATCTACGCCAATGACACTATCGTTAGGGCCAACTCGCCATGCACTTGTTTCGCAGATCCCTTCAGTAGTTATCAAGCGTACTCTGTCAACTGCATCTTTGACTATTGCCAGAAATGCAGTGAAGATCTATGCATCGTCAAACACGATGCTTATGTTTACGATGCCGCTATTCTACAAAATGAAGAATCCCTTGCCTCCGATGCCTTGTCGTCGGTCTTCTTCCGACACTACTTTGGCCAGATCATAGAGCAGGTAGATCTCTATGAATACACGGAATTGTCAGTCGGATCCACCAGTACAGGATGTGCCGTGGAGGTCACCAATGATTTGGGCGAGTCCACCACAATTTGCGCTTGTCATTATCAGGACTGCGACAATGATGGCAGCCGAGATCGGCATTTCAGTTACAGATGTCCAGGATACGACGACACAACCGGTACAAAGACGGATGTTGTCTTTGGACTGTGCGACGAGTCACAAGATACCCATGTTCCGTCCAACTTTCCACGGAATTGGCCCTTGGTGGCGCTGGATCCGGTGCGCTATGACTTTGCCTTCTGTTTTGACGTGGACAATGCGGATCTACTGAGTGGCGATGTTGTAGCAGGACTAGGATCGGGAGCAGCCTCCCAAACGGAGAATCTTAATGGAGGAAATGCGACACGAGCTTTGATGCTGCAGGACATGGTGGAAGAGCAAGGAGGTACGGATACAGATGAGGTGGAGTCCATTCTAGAGGAATACATAGCAGACGAGGGCGCACAATGATGACATACTGAAGGTTGTGAAGTGGTTGTTTGCCTGCAGGTGAAACTTAATTTAATGCCCGGCTCGTTGGTTGGTTGTTTGCCTGCAGGTGAAACTTAATTTAATGCCCGGCTCGTTGGTTGGTGACCAAAAGGAGCAACCTGGGAAAATTGACAATGGCTACATTGTTTTTCATACATTTTGCAACCGGCGGGTTGATGTTTGACACAAAAGCAGTCCTCTCCTCCAGCTATCCGCTTGGGTAGCTTCTCATCCAAAAAAGTTAACCTGGAACAGATCGATGGCTCAGGCTTCTTTTAAAAGAGTAGAATCAAAGCATCTCAGCAACAGGCAAAAGTAGTCAAGCAGAGCAACGAGGTGGATCTCTTTTGTCCCTCCTCGCACGGCGTAAAGTGCCCATTAGCTGAGGTAGGAGGTAAGATTAGAGAGAAAACCATCTTCGGTGTGAACCTTGACTCTACTCTCCGAATTGCGTGATGCCCACTGGCCTAATGGACTAGCAACTCTGTTGGATGTGGATTTTTTTTGGTACACGAACATCTTGTTTACATGAAAACCTCAAAAGAGGTCACATGCACGTCGGGCTTCCTTCCATTCCCCCAGGCCAGCCCCCAGTCAGCTTCTCATCGCACCTCTTCGGTACCGTGCCACACTAGCTAGCTAGGAACTCGTTCAGAAAGCAAGGTGCGTCTTGACTCTCGCTTTGGCATGGCTCTCCCTTAGAAGAATTGCCCAGCAGCCAAGTGCATGCTGCTGGCGGTCCTTCGAGCTTAGAGCCATGTGGCTGGTTTCTACTCTCCCCCACGTGGCTGGTGGGCTGTCCGGCCCTCACTCACTGCGGCTAACCAAACCTACAGCCACAATTACACCAGCGCCACATGAACTACCAGCCAAGTTATCGAATGGCTACAGCTTGACGGATGGCAGATACGGTAGTCATGTGCCATACCAGGCACCTGTAGGTCCCTCACTGCGGCTCTGCGGCTAGATCTAACCCAAACCTGCAACCACAGCCCCCCATGAACTACAAAATGTACCGGCCAACCTATCGAATGGCTGCGACTTCATGGATGGAAGAGCAATGACAGCAAAGGTAGGATTGTCACGTGCCATGCCAGGCGAAACCTGATCCAGCCTAATCTCTGATGCTCTGATGTTTCTGGAGTGCTTCCTGCAGCAGTTGCTGCCGTGAAAGCAATCTCGTCCGTGGCAACAGAAAAGAAGGCTCTATTGGATTGCCGACGGGATATCCTGATTTGGACGGTTCGCATTGGACTCCCACAAGACTGAAAGTGCGGGACTCTGATGGTCCTCTAAAGCTCCCGAGCAGTTGTGTTTGGCCATGTTAAATCCTTTGCTGCCCGTGGTGAAGTGCAGTTGCCAAGGATTGCAGTGGAAGCTGAAAATGAGGCCTAACCGAGATGCGTCACGAATTCGAATCATCCGATGACTTGGGCTTGCGGAGTGAGAACGCAAAGGATTGGCTGATGACCAAGGCCAACAAGCATGATCTATTATAATATTTTGCATGAGAACAAGCACACAAATCCGATAAAGGAAACAATTCTATAGCAACCAAAAACCAATTGCTGCCTTTGCTAGCAACCAACCAAACCAAAACTACACCAACCAAACCAAACTCAAGATGCCCTCTTTGACTCCCGATACACGCAAAGAAGAAGTCAGCAATGATGCCATGAAAGAAGGTACGAAGTCTTTTCATCATCCATTTTTGTCCTGGTTCAAATTGAGTTGAAGGTGTTTGACGTCCAAAGATGATGGTGGATGGGACAGAGGAGCAAGACTTTTATTTTTCTTTCAGCCTCAGTTGATCAGCCAAGCCAACTTGAGATTTTTATTTTCGACCACAATGGTTTCTCACTCTTTCTGTTATTTTATTATTTCTTGACAGGACTTTTAAATGGACTCTTTACATTGATTCCGACCACGGGCGCCATGTATGTGGCAGTAAAGCAGTCTCCCTGGTTGCGTCGTTCGACCAATATGCAGGCCCGCACAGCGCTGTGCATCATGCCGGCTCTATTCGTCTTTGGCTTTACGGCGGAAGAAAAGGTGGTCCATCGCATGCGAGAAATTGCCAAGGAAAATCAACACTCCCATGATTCCGTCGCCTGGGCGGAACGACGACTCACAAAGCGCACGGGGCCATTGGCGGAACAACAGGAAGAATTGAACGCGCTCTATCGAAGGGCCGTTTACGAAAGTGGGGTCCGTGTCGTTCCCGGCAATCAATTGTCGGTCCATCACATTGCCGCCAATTACGTGGCCGAAAATCCATTCAAAGTCTTGGCCAGTTTGGCCGTGCCGGGAGTGGCGTGGATCTTTTATGGACGTGCCGGTCAGGAGCACTTGACCTTTAGTATGAAGGTCATGCACACTCGTGTCTTTGGACAATTCGCCACCATCTCCATGTTATTGGGCGTCATGGGATTCAAGGAATTTATGGATCACAATGGACGATTCATTACCGAAGCTCAAGCCGAAGCGCGTGTCGAGGAAATGCAGGACTTGCGTGATCAAATGTTGAAGCGATTGGAAGCTTCCAATATGGCCCAAAAGGCATACGATGATGCCATTCAACAGGCTCACAAAGAGGATGTACAGGAAGGACATGCCGTCGAGCACAAAAAAGTGCATCACAAGAAAAAGCAACACAACGACAACCAAGAGGTACATGCCACCAGCACTACCATGGCTCACTCTCCCAAGGCTTAAATGCATGGTTGGTTTGAATGAAGTGGCTGGCTGTGGAAGTAATGGAGGAGGTTGGAGACTGAGGAACGACGACAATGAACAGAAACTGTGAGATGAATTAAACAAATGGAACGGGCTGCCAATTAGAACAATCAACTTGGGTGGCATACAAAATGTTTGCAAATAGTATTGCAGAAACTCAACAAAACGTCACAACAACGGGAGGGATTGAACGACTGACACAACAACAACAACAAACAGAGAACGAGAAGCGTCAGTTAGCGAGCACTTAATCCTTCATCATAAGATGCATGTTTTTTCAACGCAACTTGTCTTGTCTAGTCTCTCTCTCTCTCTTGCATTCAGCTAATCTTAGAGCTTTCGTCCTTGTCGGCCGGTTTGACAGCTTGCTTGTATTTTGAAGCACCAAACGTCAACGAATGGCGAACCCACGCTCATTGAGTTTGGAGCATGCTGTACGGTACCGGTAGTTGATTACTTACTTGTCCTCTTGGAAAGAGAAACTTTTAGGAAGAGACGGTACGACAGTAAATTTCGCAAAAGGAGCTCCAACCAGGTAATGTCCGCACGGTACGGGTTTCATGCTTGGCTGAGGTTTTGCAGTCCATGTGCAACCAAAGCTGTTTACCATTGCGGGCAGCGGCAACAATTCTATTGTTTCGTTTCGACGTATTGCTTTGTCACCCAGCCAGAGGATGGCTGCTAGAGCTAACAGCAGGGAGGATGAAAAGCGTGAGGCTGAGTATGTTGGATGAACTTTTGATAATCCTTCCTGAAGCTCCCTATCATCAAAGCCATGCAACTTGAAATGATTGTTACGTCTCATGGAGACGACGCTCCTTTTGGTACCCCCTCAGTTGCACTCCAAAATCGATTTGCCAGCGTTTACTGTGGAAAAAAGAGTAGCCGCACTTCAGTTGCAGAATCAACGGTCATGTGTATCGTTAAGTAATAAGTTCCCTTTCGAAAGATTTAGATTGATTCGATTCATGGATAAAAGAAGAGGTGAAGTTACTAAGGTTAAGGATAAACTGATTGAGTACCAGTACAGTACGGTACGATCGATGAATGGTTCAATTGAAGGCACAGCACTGACATCTCTCCCTCATTGAATTCCTATGGCAAACAGGAGAGAAATCCAAGCTTGGCCGACAAGAGTGTACCGGTAGGAGGAGTTCTTTATCCAATAGGCCGATGGATCGATCGATCGATCGCAATGAGGTAAGCCTATTATCAAGCCTGTTATTGAAGGTACAGCGCTGACTTCTCTCCCTCATTGGATTTCTATGGTAAACAGGAGAGAATTCCAAGCTCGGCCGTCAACAGGTGAGTTGTTTTAATTACTGCATTCGAATGAGTCGAATCGGTCGCACCTCTATTATCCAAGCCTCACTCAAGCCGACCGTCTCCGGCGCAGATTGGAAAACCATCCCTCATTGAATCATATGGATGATGGGATGGCAGTCAGTTCTTGGCCCATGACGGCCAAGTTGGTGGAATTTGAAAAACAAGGGTAAGCCGCCGGTTTTCCTCAGTATCAGAATAGAAGAGAAAACCATATCTATTTCTTACTTTCTCTTCTCTTACTGCTGACGGCCGAGGAATTACCATAGTGGACTCCTTTTCGAACGAACGAACGAGGCTACCACTACGGAGGCTCTGTTAACTCCAGCCCTACCAACAGCATGAACAAACGTCGTCGAGTCATTGAATGGCAACAGTTAACCGGAGGAGGCCACACGACAACACACAAGAGAGTGGATCCTCCTACCGGATTCATCCCTTCTTGTTATTTCCTACTGTTTTGGTGGTGATTCCTGTGTCGGTACCCATTTTCCTGTATGCGCAAGTCAAGTACTGTTGCCACTAGCTATACGGCAGCTGGCTACAATGACTGGATTGACAATATTCGGTTGTGTCCAATGCAAGGTAACCGAGTCAGCGAGCAAAGTCGAACGTGAGTGTGTTCGGACTGTACCACTGTCGCCGATGTAAACTATACAGTGTGTAGCCGACTACATTTGCTGGATTGACAATATTCGGTTGTGCATGTATTCGTCATAAGGATCCAATGCAGATACCGGCAACGGAGTGTAGCCAGCAAAGCGGAACCTGAGTGTGTTCGGTACTGTTGACACTGTCGCCGATGTAACTGTACGGTAGCCGGCTACAATGGCTGGATTGACAATATTCGGTTTTGTGCATGTATTCGTCATAAGGATCCAATGCGAGGTAACCGAGTGCAGCGAGCAAAGTCGAACCTGAGTGTGTTCGGTACTGTTGCCACTGTCACTGATCGATGAACTCTACGGTAGCTGGCTACAATGGCTGGATTGACAATGTTCGGTTGTGCATGTATTCGTCATAAGGATCCAATGCAAGGTTCCAGTAACGGAGTGTAGCCAGTAAAGCGGAACCTGAGTGTGTTTGGTACTGTTGCCACCGTCACGGATTGATGTAGCTCTCTGCCTATGGTACCGTAGCTGGCTACAATGGCTGGATTGCATGTTTTCATCATATGGATCCAAGTAGCGAGCAAACTGAGGAAACAGCAATTGTAAACTGAGGAAACAGGAGACGAACGCTGAAAAAAGCCGAATTCGATGAGGAGTGACTAGCCATCGTTCCTGCAAGCTCGCCAGTCTGGGTTTCTTCTGGATGGAACAAGGGTTAGCGTTATGTTTAGTCTTTACCGCACGGTATGGTTTGTTGGTTGCTTTTTGCCGACGACTGTGAGAGGTGATGAGAGGCACAACGGCACAACCTCTGGCTAGACTAGTAGCTAGTACCAGGTACCACCTGCAGAAAACACCGTGAACCTGTTTCAAAAAGGTGAATAATCTATGGATACTAAAGTAATCGGGAATTAGGCGCGGCCTGCCACTGGCTTTAGGAGCACTCCGAGTAGTTCCAATGACATCTGCTAGCTAGCCTAGTAGCAGCCAACTTAGGTGCTGCCGGAGGCCGGAGGATATTGGATATTCATGCTACTTTTTGAGTACTAGCTAGTACTCGAGCAATGGAACAGAAAGAGAAGAACAGATTGTTGGATCATTGGATCCGCATGCATGATTGGGGGCAATCAATAAGTCTTAGTAGGAATACATGCCCAGTAGAATGATTGATTACTATCAGATTGAGGATCGTTGGACACTCGATTCAAGCCTCAAGAGCTGCCACAAGCGACACTCGATTGGACAAGGCACAAGCTCTGGAGCTACTCCGGACTCCGCAGTGCTGACGTCTAGCATCAAGATAGAATTCCCCACGCTTGGGGAAGACACGTATGTTTAAGCCAGAGTTCATCCAGCAACCAGCCAAGTAAGAAGAAGCTTGTCAAGATCAAAGTTGCTATGATAAGATAGATCTAAGATCTATGATAGCACTCGTACTCCTCCAGAGCTCAAGAGTAACTACATGTACTGGTACAAACTAGTACGAGTCACAAGTCTCAGAGCAAAAGCAGGCGCAGCAAGAGACCAAAAAGAAAAGGTGAACAAGTGGGAGTTAGGGAATGGTTCCAGCTGGACTGGAAAATCCAAATACTAAATCTTACTTCTAAGATTGCAAACTCTACTCAGAGTACGTAGTCTAGCTATTAATAGCATCTGTGGGAAGACAGAACGGTGGGCTTTAAAACAAGGAAATAAAAAGTTCATCGTCCCTCGTCCCTCGTCCCTCCGAGCTCCCCGTTGTTGTGTGTTGTGATGGTTGGTGTGCTACCGTACAGCGTACAGCTTGTGCTACTGTATATTTATTTTTAATTCTGTACTAGTATTTGGTTGGATGCAAGTCATGCAACTTACCATAACTTGGATGTTGGATTTGTTGAACTTTTCTTGCTGGTTGGTGGTTGGGGCATAACGGAGAAATGGCTAGTCACATACAGCTGATTCTTATATAGATATCCATGATGGTTATAATACCAACTCTGTGACACTCCCACGACTGACCAACCACGTAAATACGGAACATGTTATAATGTACCCTTCCAAATACCATAGACGCACATAAGATCGCCACAATCCTTCTCATACTTTCAAGAGATCGCTGACCATCACCGCGTCGCTGACTCGACTCGACTCACTGGATCGAACCACACCGACGATTCGATTCTTCAATCCAACCACATCACTTACTTCATGTAAGTAGTGCACGAACACAACACTTGAAGACCACCACTTCAACACCAACTCCTGAACAGGCTTCAGTACTCTTCGGACTCATCGCTTGAGTTATGGGTGAGAGTTGCCGTGTCCATCAAGGAACGCCGAACACCAGCCTTGGAAGTTCCAGCAGAACCAGAAGATGAGCCAGTGGAGAATGCGGGTGACTGTTCCACTGGGAGGTCCACAGGCGTTCCACAGCTTGACCCCGAAAGGGAAGAATGACCATGGGGACTAGCGAAGAGGCTGCTGCTCTTCTTGCGAACCTGTGCAGGAGGAAGCTTTGCAACTGGGTGTTCTCCATCAATCATAACAGGATCACGGTCGGAACCACGACCACTACTGCCCCTGGAAGAGACCAAAAATGGAGGCAATTGCTGTCGCTTTCCTGATCCCAAGGAACTGGAAGGAGTTCCACCGCGCTTCTTGGGAGTCATGTGTCCCTGCCCTTGGCCAGTACGTGGCGTTGAAACCAAAGACTTGACAGAGCTCTTGACAGAGCTCTTAGCAGCAGGCTTAGCAGCAGGCTTTTTGTCGTCTTCTTCCTCGTCCTCCTCTTCCGACTCTTCTTCCGACTCTTCTTCCGACTCTTCTTCCGACTCTTCTTCCTTTTGCTCCACTTTCGACAATCTTGACCAGGTCGACGTTGGTGTGGTCATCGTACGCCGAATCATCATCAGATGGAGGATTGTTGAGCCAGTATGGAACCATACCGGAGCGATGCATGGAATGGTTCAAGTAGTTGTCGGGTGTGCGACATAGGTACCCAAGGCGATGAGATTGATCACGACGAGACTCAATATCCTCGTTGGTAAGCCGAGCCAAAGGAATGCATGTCAATCCGTCCCAGGGGTACGCCGCATCAAACCAAAGCTTGCGACAGTGGAACTCAAACCGGGACCACTTCATGGCCTTGCAAATAACACGCCAATGGCGAGGCTGCGAGGTAATCTCCATGAGAAACATTCGTAGTTTCTCCTTGAAGATGGTGGAATACTCTTCAGGGACTCCACAGAGATCCAACTCTCCACCAACTGGAGGCAATGGATAGTCACCTTCTTGGCCATGATAGAAGGGGTATTGCTCCAGCTCCTTCTTCCTGTCGAACATCCAGGCAATGGTCATGTCGAGACTTTCACGGCAGACATCATCAGATTCTGTCCAACCACCCATCACACGTTCGGGCAAGTCAATGCGTTGGAGGGTGCCAGGGAGGAGATGGGCAGCTCGGAGACTGTACAGACCGGAATGGATCTTCTCCTGTTTGCGAATCAAGTCAACGATGGCAGCATCCAAAGCAGGATCGGCTGGGAACTCGTCCACGGGATCGTCGGGGAGTTCAGCTGAAGCAACGCTGGGCTGAGTCAAGGTACCAGTGATCGATGAAGTCCTGGTGGACAACGATGGAAGGGAACGATGACCAGGCATAGTGGTATCGCGGGTCACAGTGGTGAACTTGAGAGAGGGCAATCGAACAACGGAGGTGCCGGAACGAGAACGGGATGCAGCTGACTGGGTGCTTGGAGTGGTGGTCGCACGTTCGTTTTGGCGATCAATTACGAATTGAGGAAACTTTCCAGCAGAGGTCATGCGAGCAGTGGTTTGTTTGCTGTAAATGTTACGGGGGGCAGGCTTCTTGACTGGTGAAGGAGTGCGACGATGCTCGCGGCGAGGGGGATCCGCCATGGTTGAACTTCAAAGAAGCAATGCCAAAAGGAAGCAATGGAATGGTCAACTTGAAAGAAGTAAGAATACAAACAGGAATCGAATGGAAGCAAGTACACGACAATTCGATTTATGAGGATGGGGCTAGTCGCGCAAACAACAAGTCCATCCTGTTGCACGGTACGTTCCGTCAGTTTCCAAATAATCAACATCTGTGTATTGCTCACTTGTCATCGTGCATGCTTCAGATCATGCCGCAAGAACGAAAGAAGAAGAGAAGTCCATCGTTTGCTCTCAGTCAAGCCTCTGAGACTGAATACATGACAACGTTCTACAGGAAAGTGGATAATCGTGAGCTACGTAATATATCGTGCTTGTATCTTAATCTTGGCGTTGGGATCTTTCAGGAACGTGCACGGTCACTAGAAACTGCTCCGCACCGTTGCTGTCACCAGGTACGCACCACTGCCTGCACTGACTATGGGAAAGGATGTAAGATATGCGAACGGCCTCATTTTTCAGTTCGAAACGATACTCCTTACCTCATTCGCTTTTCGTCTTCTTGTACTGCTTTTGCTGATAATTCCTGTATTCAGGACCATCTTTCATGAAGAGAAGAAGCTCTTGCAGGCACATGGAATCTTCGGCGTTCTTGCTTGTTGTCTGATCTGCCTTGAACCGGGACCTCTGTTCATCCGAAACCTCCAAACCAAGGTAATTCACAGCTTGAACTTTGTGCTCAGTCGAGAGACATTCTAGAAAAGAAGCCTTCGTCTCAAGCATCTTCGGGGTCTTCCGTGCAACTCTACCATCCTTCAGAAGTCCTCCAGTGTACATGCCTTCTCGTCGGCCTCTTCCTTGTGCCTTGTATCCACGTCTCCGGCTATTGCAGGGGACCTTTCTCATATCTTCGAGATCCACATCGAACTGTCCATACCTGCTTCTGAGGTAGGCTGCTGCAGGGCAGTTGTATCCGTTCCGCTTTCGACATTCTTCGCAGTCACCAACAATGGCATTATCATCCTTTCGAACGGTAAGAACGCAGCAGTTTCTTGTGGCGGCAATCATTTTATGTGCTGTTGTGTCAAAGCCTTGTCCCTCTTCAGAGTACAAGTCATCGAAAGGCTCCTCGTCACCACTCAGAGACGCTCTTATGAGATTAATCCGTTCCTTGGTCAGTGCATGACCAATCCGAAACCCAATATTGGCTATCCAGGCCTTCGGTGTTCCCATGCCATTGGATGTGATTGGAACAATGTCTCGATTCATATCCATGAACGTTGTGACTATAAGGCACAAGATGGAGCATGTTCGGAGTATGACAATAGTGCACGGATCAGCTCTATCCATGGCGTCCCTTTTCAAGAGACTTACAAGAGTATCAACCAGAAGACGTGCAAGTGACACGTTCAGTTCAACTGGTGAGTTCTTTGCTTTGATTGCATGAAAGTTGTGACTCTCATTACTGCAATTACTGCATGGGACTCCAACGTAACCCGTGCAGGCATAGTTGTGATTGAAGTATGGTCCAGTGGCATACATACGCATATAATGCTCAGCTGCTTCCAGCTCATTGCGTTCCTCAGACCAGTGTCGGAGGACCAGTTCAGTCACTTTTGCCCGCTGTTCGGTGGTCTTGCAGTGGTGTATCAATTGGAGCTGTCAGTAAGCCTCTGACTTGACGTTGTTCCCCTTCTTGTTGGTTCGCGCAAATGATCTATCTTTGAATTTGTTTACGTATCCATCATTCTTGGAAAAGTGTTGCATGACATGAAAATAGCACAATGTGGCTGCGTGCTTGTGAGGAGGTACCAATGCCTGTTGTCTCCACCGTTGCCAATCAATCCCTTGTGAAACTATGGAACTGGAGCTCACGGTTTCATCTGGACCGTCTTGGATGATCTTGGTGGATTCGGCTTGGGTCAACGATGGTTCGGTCAAGGATGGTTCGGTGTCCTCATCGCAACTGAAGGGGTTATTATGAAAGTAGCGGTGTGCTTTTATAAAAGCATCGGCTCTGTCGGAGGTTCCCCAATCCAGCTGAAAGTCCACATTGAACAGCGTACGGCAAACACTCCTCAAAACAAACAAGGTGAGACAATACGGGTAGAACCTTTCGGCACCCACATGCAGGTATGCTATTGGTCTCAACGACGATGTGACCTGCCCTTGTGTCTCTCTTTCTTTCACAGATAATGCTCCAATAACAATTAGAGTACTCAAGTCGACACATGTTCCTCCGGTTCCATCTGCGCAAATTTGCCTTGTTCCTTTGGGACGGAGTGCAAGGTTCATAAGCATGAACAGTCCAGTAGGAGATGTCGCAAAGAAAGCTTGCTCCATCTTTTCCTTGAATTCCGACCGCTTGGATGAGGTTTCCATCTGCATTGCCTGGACAAAACGCCTATGAACTTTTCCGAAAGTCAGGTCAAACACGAACATGTCATCCACATTCGCGTTAAGTGCGACGGCCAGGGCATCGGCAGTGTCATAACACTTTGGTTCGTAACCAGCCGGTACGTCCATTCGCCAGTTCTGCAGTGCTCGGTATAGATTGTACGCAGTGTCCAGCTTACGGTGTTTCCCCAACTGTGACTCCATGTAGTTGATCTTTTGGTGATCCATGTAGCTCCTGACTTGGCCCTTCAGGTGTTCTCTATAATCCGGTTGCAACAGGTACACGTACTGGTAGAGAGGGTGGTTGCTGTTGTTGTGTCGTCTACTGCACTCGATGGCTTGGGTAAGTCCTTGTCGGATCTCATCCGGCCTGATCTTTAAAAGGGATCTGTTCCTGACACTTTGTTCGTGTCTTATCATGGATTGTACAAAACTTTGAACAGCAAGGGGCAATCCATGTTGATCTTGCGGAGACCTTGGGTTTTGTTTCATTGGGTGGTTATGCTGTAAGAATCCCTTGGAATAAACTTTGTAAGTCTCTCGGTTCCCCAATGTCTGCTTCCTGATCTGGCATCTCCATTTGCATTTCACTGCCATACCAGTTTCCTTGTGCTCCTTCGTCGCGGTGCAGTGGTACTTGTATTTCGTACAGTCTTTGCCCTTCTCGGTGCCATCCGTCTTGATGCAATAAACGTCCATATAGTATCCACCATAATGACTAGCCACCTCAGCTTGAGCATCCTTCAATGTATCGCATGATTTGCACTTGGCATCTTCTATGAAATGCGACAACCTGCTGGGTTGTTTGTTAGTTTCACATTGTCCTGCGACTGTATGGTTCGTCACGAATCCTCCACCACCTGCTACGTTGTATCCATCTGATCCATAATAGGTTCGCCAGTGGTATTCTTGAGACCCTTGGTTCCACTGGTTGCTATTCCATTGGTTTCTATTCCATTGTTGCGACATGTTTACACTGTTTTATTTACTATTACGCTATCCACCATGATCAACAGGGAAATATGATTGTATTGTGAGTGTTCGAGCTGGAATTTTCGAAATGCAACTCCAATTCCAGAACGTTCTGTTGTTCCTTCTAGAACCTTCTTTCGACACCCATTCGAATGCTCCGAAATCCTTGCATGGTGTCCGTTTCTTCATGCGTGCTCATCTGTTGCGGCCTTACTCAATGAATTTTTGCTTGGGTTCGAAGGAGGATCCAAGTGCGATTGCGCCGAAATTTTGGTGAGTGGGGATCCTTTTGGCGGGAGAATCGTTCCTCTTTTCCCCCCCTCCTCATTCCTCCTCTTTTTGTTACCCAAATGTAAGTGCGACCATGGCTGTTTTCGTTTCTGCTGGTTGCTGTGCCTGCCGTACTAACCATTCTGTTTTCTCCTATCCATCTCCTGTTTCCCGCAGTCCCTTTCTATTTCAAGCAACGTCCCACCATCCCCACCTACCTGCGGCGTTTTGGCTATTTCGACATCAAGATCCCCTGTCGCCATTTCCTTCGCCCACCTGCATCGCCGTGTGTCTACTACATTGCCGAGTTCATCTCCTTCGGGTTTGCCTGCCGCTCTGGCTGTGTGCTCTCCTTTCCACAGCACTGGAGCGGTTTGTTGTGCGCTGTTGCCGCCGTGAGCTTCTTCTGTTGCTGTCATGGCCTTTCTTTCTTCAGCCGTTCACGTAAGTCTTTTGTCCGTGACTGGACTCCTTTTTATCTCCGAGTGTTGTCTTGTGCACTTGGTCTAAGTCCATGTGTTTCACTGTTAAATCTAACATGTTTTGTTTCATGTGTTCGGGACTGGTCGGCCTCATGTGGGTCGCCAGGAGTTCCTGGGGTCCTGGTGGTTGGTGGTCGAGGGTGGAGAGTGGCGAGGAACCTCAGGGAAGAGCTAAGGTGAATAGTTGGGAATTAGTGGCCTACCACTGGCTTACTTGAGTACTCGAGGAGTACAGTAGTGTGTAGTATGTAAGCTAGTATGTAGTACTGGTACATGTATGCACTGATTTGTTCAAATGACTTGTTTTACTAGTTTGGAAAAGGCTTCAACTTCTGATCAAGATTTATGCAGTCGATGACTTCCAAGAAACAGAACGGGAACAGATCGATTGGATCATTGGATCATTTACATTTACATGTATGAACATGTACCGTAAAAGTACACCATACAAGCTACTAGCTAGTACTCAGTAACCATTTCCGCGAGTTATTACAGCGATCAACAGAATGATTGACTGATCGTTCGACTTTCCCTTCATCATTCAATCATTCAATCAATGGCCACAAGCAACAAGCCAGAAGAGGCCGAAACAACATTATCACATACATTAGACCTACATACATTATCTCCTTTCGAAGTCATAGGTGACCAAAAGCTGTGGGTGGTACACACAGAAAGATGAATGATGAATAAAATTGTTTCATAATTCCTAATACTGAACCGCTGAAACCCATCCTCACCGTAGTCCCCTCGAACCCATAAAAGAGTAGTATCTTCTTCCGTTTTTTTTGTTTGCTGGCGAGAGTGGCCGATTGTTTCGATGCAAGACAACATGAAAGAGGAAAACAAGAGAGCCGCCGAGCTCAACGATGAGGAACGAATCGAAGTGCATTCCTTCGAAAGAGGTAGAAGTACCGGTGCGGATGCCAGGGCAGGTTCCAGATGCGAGGATGAACAAGATATTGAAAAGTGTGAGATGTTAAGATCGACCACGAGCACATTTCTCATGGACATTGTTCAACAGCGAGCATTAGCCGCTGCGGATGAACAGGGTAGGGTCAACAGGGCCAACATACCGGTGAGCGAAGACAGCGTCCATCATGAGAATCAAGTTCATGACCCCGACAAGAAGTCACGAACAAAACCAGGACAGGAGCTGGCGGTGGAGAACCAGATTGATGCCAACACCAAGGAAAGTGTAATAACAATGCTTGAAAGGAATGGTACATGTAAAACGGGGATAGCAGCGTTCATACAAGTACGAGGAGGAGAGGTTGGCGGTAGCAGGACCGATCAACCGTGCACTGACCAATCCCAACCCGGAGCCTACGCTGTTGCGCCTTTGCCGCCCCAAAACAACACTGAGAATGGGCAAGAAAATACTATCCCAACCAGAGTTGATAGCGGGATGCAAAATGAGGTGTCTGTCTGCCCGCTTCCTCCCGCCAATACTTCAGGCCTTGTAGAGGCTGTCGAGGTGGATGCCAACGACGAACACATGATTCATGGTCTCGCAGAACCCGTCCCGGAACCAAATCAGCAGCAAGATGGGCCGTACCGAAAGAAGGTGCCGTGCCGCCTCTTGATCATTGCCGCGTTGCTATGTATGGTAGTGGCAATTGTCGTACCTTGCACAGTTGCAAAAGGCAAAACCAACGAGGTGATCCTCACAGCGTCCACCTCGACCTTGCGATCCGCTGCCCCGTCGGCAGCCCCATCTGCAGCACCATCCGATCAACTCGATCAGCTCATGGCAGTCTTACCAAGCTTCACCATGCAGAGCCTTCAGGATCCAATGTCGTCCCAGTCCCAAGCCAGGGACTGGCTTGCCAGACATCAAGACATCTCAATTCTCCCCCTCTGGAGACAGAAGCAACTCTTTGCTCTCGCGACGTTCTACTACGAGTTTGGTGGGCCGCGGTGGCCACTTGGTCTGTCGGAGGATTGGCTCGACGATACGAAATCCGGTAAGTTAGTTCTCGACAGGCGAGCGCGATGCATTTGCCTTTTCCTCTTCTGATGCTGGTATCCGACTCTGCTGTACAGAATGTGATTGGTACTCTGGCCTCTATGGCAACTTTGTGGACAAGGACGTGTATTTGCAAGCAGACGGGGGGTTGGCCTGCAATGAAAGAGGTGAATTCGAGAACCTCATTCTTACGCAGGGGTCATACTTGGGCTTTTCGATTTCCCATGTCTCCATGCCGCGGGAAATGTCGCTGTTGACATCCTTGAAACGGATGGAGTTTGGCAAAAATGGTGGTCACAACTACACCCTGGCTGACGTGATGCCTAGAGAAATATTTCAGCTGACCAACTTGGAACGACTTCGGATCAATAGTGATGACCTATTGCCTTCGTCGATCCCCAGTGAAATTGGACTGTTCACCAAACTGACTGACTTGGGGCTCTGGGATATCTCGTTGACGGGATCTATACCGTCCGAAGTTGGTCTTTTGACGAAACTCACTTGGCTTGGCTTGATGCGAAGTCCAGACTTGACTGGTAAGTGCATTGCATCCTCTTCTACTGGTAAGATCCTGCCTGCTGCCATCCTCACGCGAGGTCTTGCCACTTGACCCAAGGTTCCATTCCCAGCCAACTGGGAAATTTGGCTTACATGAAGGCTCTGAAACTTTCAGGCAACTCCTTGAGTGGACGCTTGCCTTCGGAGATCGGTTTGATATCTGGGCTGAAGTCTTTCGAGGTGCAGGACAATCGCATATCGGGCAGCATTCCCAGTGAGCTGGCTGTGTTGAGGGAACTACAAGTACTTCGACTTGATGACAACAACTTGACAGGCCAGCTGCCAGAGGAACTAGCCTGGGCACACGAAAACAGATCCAAACGCTGGGTCACTGTAGAAGGCAACGACGAGTTGTCGGGAGCTGTTCCAGAGGAGCTATGCAAGCTGAATGCCGATAAAACTTGCGAGTTTTTAGTGCCTCAAGGTCCAAGTAACGAACCCGTTCGAGTTTTTTGTGGTTTTGACTTTGATTGTACTACGTCCCTCTGTGGTTGTGCTGCTTGCTCGTGTTCAAGCACCTGAACTTCCACTGCGACAGCGCAAGATACGCCTTTCAACTAATCATGAACGATCGATCACTTACCGGTACTTAGTTTGAGTCTCTATAGTTGCTACGCATCGACTATAGATGTTTGTGCTAGGTAGTTTTAAACCATGATTTTGACAAGAGCTGCTCACCTCCTTGCTGCTGTGACGATTCACGTCCATAGCTAAAATGTCTCTTTGTTGAAATCAAATTTGAAATCCCCTGTGGAGTACTCATTGCTGACCTTGGCTATAGCTTCTGCCATTCTTGCAGGACCACACAAAAAGATGCCACACCTCTGATGCCCCAGGTTGCAAGCTTCCTGTTGGACACTCTTGAGTTCCATGATCCAATCAGGTCGTCCAACTGCTACCTGGTGATGGGTTTGCTGACCCAAGATCAAGTCAAAGTTGCTAGCCTTGTGCTTAGCGCAAGCAGCATGATGCAATAGAACTGCTCCAATGTCACGATCATCATCCTTCACAGAAGTCAGAAAATGACGGACTTGCAAGACTTTCTTCTTGTCCTGCTGATAGACATCATTCATAAGCTTACTAAACCATTCAAAGGCATTGCGGTCGCGGACTGTCCAGTAGAAGAACACTCTCTCCATCTTGCCTGGATTGACCAATAGCTCTTTGAGAACACTAATCATGGCTGTGGTTTGTGAAGGAGCCAATATAGATACAAGAGGAACAGAGATTGGATGAGCCACAATCCTTCATATGAAGCAAGGGGAAGGAACGAATCATGTAATGAGCAGAGGGCACTTACGAGTCACACCAATCCCTGCCCCCACCAAAACCAGAATTGGGTAGTCCACAAATCCTTGTGACGAAGCCCCAATCGGCCCTTCTGCCTTGACAATCAAATTTCGAATTGCCAGTGGCTGTGAACGTGTGGACAATGTCCTCGGTTGGTTTGACTGTCTCTTGCCCTCTGCTGCTTGTATAGTTGAGCTGTCAACATCCTGTGTTGATGATGTCTCCTCAATCTCTGTCTTTCTGCTTGCTGCTGATTGGTCATTGGTCATTTTGTAGTCAGTGCTTCTGCTCTCTCTGTTGGCAGAGTCTGCATAATTGCTGCAGTTGTGGCAGCTGTCATCATGGAGCATTTGGACATGCTTGTGGAGCTTGTTGGTCCAGTCACCTGCATTTCGAATGTGAAACTCAATGAATGGCTCAGATGGGGATGATGTGAGGGTAAAGGGGTGCCATTCATAAAGACTTATAGCAGGGACATTGATGAGTGCGTACATGCCTGCATGAACTTGTGAATTCCAGGATTCTGGTTTCTCCAGCCGTAGCCACAAGGCCCCTCCAGGCTTGACATTTGCACCAATGACTGGTGTCTTGCTAGCTGGGGTTTCTCGCCAAATGCGTGGGATCAAGTAGATACTGAGGGGGATGGCAAGCCAAAAGACAGATTGATAGTGCTCCAGCAAGTTCCCAGTCCCATGAACACATAGGGCCAACAGCATGAGGAGAAGCAAATGATGACTTGTCCAAAATGCATTGAAATATGAACGACAGACATAGATCAATGGATAAGCAACAAGAACGCAGAGAACCATGAAAATGCCAGTCACTCCAGCACGGGTTTGGAAGAGTACCATTGACCAGCGGGCCCCTGGATCTTCAGGCAATGGATTCTTTGGGAGATTTTCTTCCCCAAACAATGCATAGATGTCTTCTTGATCTGCAAGAGCCAAGCGATGCACATCGCAGATGTGTGCTCCCACATGAAGACATGTCCAGAATAGAATGGCAGCTCCCAGAATCATGTGGATAGAAACAACATGGTCAAATGGAAAGTAATGATGGGCTTGTGTCTGCCGGAGATAAGTCATGAAGCTTCTTGCTATGGGGAATAGTATCAAGGCACAGTTCAAGTTGAGACACTGAGCAGCCCCTCTTGCCACCACAATGCAGCCTCCAAACACTGCTTGAGCTTCCTCGTGGTTGGCATATTTGTGTGCTTTGGTGGCAAAAGCAATGATGGTGGCCAGGATGTAGAGACCAAGCCAAACTGTGGTGACATTCCAATCAATCCAGCTGGAACTCCACGCTTGTTCGTTTTCCTTCATTTCCAAAAGTGCTTCTTTCTGTGATGCTCGGCGATTTTTGACATAGTCTTTCAGATCCTTGGTAGTCTCGTTTGTCTCAAAGAGTCGGTACATTTCTGGATGACGGTGGAAGATGTCAATGAACTGCTCTAGATTAATTGATCCAGTTGATACGACTTCAGCGGCATCTTCAGACTGGGCATCTTCCAACAGTGCATCAATGGCAGCTTCAATGATAGAATCATCCAATGTTAGCTTGGTTGTTCTTGATGCTTCTGACAAAATGGCCCGTAGTTCATGGCGCTCCAGCAAACCACTGTTGTCCAAATCAAGCCCCTCAAAGAACTTTTGGAGAGTCTCATTGCGAATAGTTTTCTCATCTTTCTTGACAGGGGCGGAGGGTGATAATGATGATGCAATACGTACTGTCTGAGCAGCTGTCTTCCACAGTGCTGTGAGCCGGTTGGAACTAACACCATGACTTGCAGCAGCTGTTGCTCCAGCCCAAAAGAACTTCACATCGTCATCATCAGCCAGCTCACTTGGGCTGAAACGGCGTGCAGCTGTGGCACGAGCTATGGTTTTCCTGGCTGGCGGCGGCGTATCAGCAGTGTCTCCATCCATGGAGACCATTGCGCAATTAGCGGCAGCACCAGAGGTAGTATCGCGATCGGGGTTCTTCGCGTCCATGGCTCCCATGGTTTGTGTTTGTGCAAGGCTTCTACAAACCGCTGTTGTAGTGTTGTGGTGAGAATGGGGATGATGAAGTGGAGAGCTTGATACATCGCGTACAACCAAGTCGCGTGTCCATCTTGTGGACTTTAAGTCGCGCTGGATTTGATTATTGTGATGGTTTCCCTTCCGGTTTCTCTCTGTTTCATCTGTGTTCTTCATTCTGATTTGATTTAACGAAGTAGTACACCTTTCCACCAGGACAACTACCGCGACCTCGAGAAATGCATACTGGTACGATATCCAATCCTTGCCGTGATACCAGTACTAGTAGCTTTTGGCTGCAGCCTCTTTGCCTTGCCCAGCAAGCTTTGAACCTCCAACACCAAGACCACCGAACAGTAGGGATTATGTTGAAGAACGCATAGACTCTACATTTACCTGACAGCTCCAAAGCCAAGCTTCCAGCAAGCTTTGAACATCCAACACCAAGACCATCGAACAGTAGGGATTATGTTGAAGAACGCATACATTTACCTGACAGCTCCAAAGCCAAGCTTCCCAGTAGTATCTTGGGATAGAGAGCAAAGCTTGAAGGGGCAAACGCAACGTCCCAGCATCGCCTGGCTCTGCTGCTAGCTAGCTACTGGTAGTACTAGGAGGCCAGAGGAAGGAAGGCAGCGACGGGGTGCGCGTGGACGGTTGGCTGCTTCACCCCACATATCCTGGTAGCTTCAAACCCAAAAGGACAGACAATGTACATGAACCCTGTACCACTGTCTGTACCGGTATGGCATCACAGTCGAAGATCTTGTGATGCGAACCGAACCACATCAGACGTGGGTATGGGACGTTTCGTCGTCGCACCTTTCTGTGTTCCCCCTCCCTCCACAAAAACAAAACAACGAAAACAGAAAAGCACCACAAGAGAAAGTGTACCCAAAGAATAAACTCCAACAATGACGGTTGATAAGGAACTGAGACGACAAGAGTATGCCAAAGCGGAAGAGTACGTTATCTCCGTCTACGAAACGAGTGCCCCACCCTACGAACAGAGCAAAATTGAAGAGATGCTGGAACATACAAGCGCTTTGGCACCACATGTGCAGCTGGATCGAATGTGGATGGAGCGATTGCTGCAAAAGCTGGCGCATCGACGCCCCGAGATCCACGTCCCTGAGCGAAGCCCCGAGGAATGGACCAAGCTGTTCCCTCGGTACCCCACCACGGATGATGCCTTCGTCATGTCTTTGGAAGCTACCGAACATGACAAAATCCGGGAAACTTTGAACAAGTATGGGCTGGTTGTTGTCAAGGCATTCGACACTGAGGTTTGTGAAAAGACCATCGAAGCAATGTTTGACGAAATCAATGATCTCGCTGCGGAAAGGGCGGCCACGGCGGGAAGGCCAGCACCTACTCCGGTCAACCCCTACAAACAATGGACTTGGGTAGATAGCAATTGGCCCTCGGAAAGAAAGTTCCTGATACCCCGACCCGCATTTCACCCCCAAGCATTTGAAAATCGTGTTGCTCCGCACGTGTATCAGTTGTTTGCAGCGCTGTGGGGAGAGGACAGATTGCGAGTGTCCATTGACAACTGGGGAGCGACCAGAGGCTCTCGCAACCTTAACCTGAACCAGGAGACGACAACCAGCAGCGGCGAAGACGCGACCATCGAATTGACTGACAAGCCCCGCTGGGGCAAAGGTATCACACCACATTGGGACTACAATCCTTGGTTGTGGGTTGATGAGGTCGAGCGACAGGGAAGGAACCCTGGATATCAGGCGGTAGTGGCTCTAAACGAGCATCGACCCGGCATGGGTTGTCATTACACCTTACCTGGAGGCACTGCCTTTATGTCGCAGTGGTGTCAAGAGCATGGCTGCCCCTCCAATGTGAATATGAAAAGGACCAGCCATCGCCCGCCCGAAACGGACCCCATCCGACAACACATGCAAGAAATCCCCCTGCGCCGCGGAGAAATGATCATTTGGACCTGGGGACAGTTGCACGCCACCGCGGAGAATGTCTCGGATAAGATGCGGTTGCACCAGTACATTCGATTCTTTCCCGCAGCTGAAACCGGAGACCGGTTCTACGAAGAGCATGATCGGTACGCTCCCCGTCGAGTGCTGAGAAACTATGGTAAGGATGAAGCGGTCCCTAGCTTGGCGGCGTTGCCCGAGTCGTTGGGCCAGTTGGGTCGACGTTTGGTTGGACTGGAAGAGTGGCCTTGAGCTTGAGAACAAGGTTCCGGTGTCATCCTCGCACTAGTGTGCTCGGCTCGGTAGCTGCTAATAAGGATAGGATGGTCTAGGAATATTTAAAAAGTTTTGGACGCTGTAGACTCGATGCTTGCGACTTGACAAACCTAAACGAGCAGTTGTCCACAAGCTATCCCTCAGAGCACCAAAAGGAGTGGAGTGTTGCAGGGGCAGTGGACGAACACGATACCAACGGCGCTCCTCGCCGAAGTCCAGCAATTCGTGGGTTACTTTGCTTGGTGTCTGTTTACTGTCTGCCTGATATCGGTAGCCACTGGACCAATGAAGGCAAGGAGTACACCCGTACGGTACCGTATCTTTCAGACTAGCTAGCAAGAGTACAACAGAGTTGCCAGCCAATGTTGGGATCGACAGGGCTCGTAGCATGCGCTGTACCGGCCGATGGTGTCTTCGCTCGAGCTTGCTCCGCCGCATCATCGTTCTGTTCCGATTTCGTGACCATAATTTTACTCGCGCAAAGAACATTCTAAAACCCCCCTTATATTCTAAATTTCCCGAGCCAACGCCAATCGGGTACTGGCGCTACGTACCGTACCGTACCGTACCGTACCGTACCTATTTACCAACAACTGAGTACAGTACCTACTGAGTACCATACCGTACCGTACCGATACCGATTCTTACATGCCTCCTCCAATTTTCGTCCAGCTCAAACACGGAACATGATCCTTCACCCAAATTGAGAAATTTGACAATTCAACCGATTAACCCAATGGAAATGTGGACGTCCCACTTCCACTGCCGCCAACAGCTGGTGTGTTGCTGTGAGCCTTGCATTGGAAGGTTGAATCAATCCTTCGAAACCAAAATTAATCACTGTTGAGACAACATGGATGACCAAGATTTTGACGGTAGTGATGAGACAATCTCTGTTTCCGCACGACAGTTGGCTGTTGGCAGAGCTGGTACTCCCACTGAGGAAGATGAGCGAAGCGAAGTCTTCGTGACGAAAGTGGAACCTCCAACAGAACTAACCACAACGGAGATCTCTCAAGACGTGCCGTCGGATAAAGAATCCTGTCGTGACGAGACGGAACGCACGGCATCAGTTGCTTTTGGCACCGAGAGCATTGGACCTGATGATGCTGATATTAATAAGGAGGAACGTGAAGAAGACACAGAATCTTCTATAACTACGAGTACTGGCAATTCGGACAGACCGGCTCCCGTCAAGTGGGCCAAGTGGACCCAGCTCACCGACAAATTACACGAAGCCAACCAAAAGTTTGTGCTGAAACTGGCCCTGACCGCTGCACGAAACCCGTTTCGATGCATTGTGGGTATCATCCTACTCTCTTTTACTCTTTTGTTAGCTGGCTTGGCAACCAATTTTCACATCAATGTGGAAGAAACTGAGATATATGCTCCTTTTGACAGTCTCCCTCGTCTTCATTCCAATTGGTACGACACGGAGTCTGGCTTCGAGGAAGCTACCCGAGGCACAATCTTGATGATCCATAACAATGGGGGGAATGTACTAGATACAAGTGCCATGAAGAAGGTCTTCGAAGCCGTGGATGCTGTGCGGAACACCACGGGTTACACGGATGTTTGCCGGGATGGGGCTTATTGGGATGGCTACAACCAAGAGTTCACTTGTAGGATCATGTCAGCAACTCGATTCTGGTATCATGATGTAGACTTGTTTGACAGTCAAGTACAAAGCGAAGATGACCTGATTCGGCAGTTGTCAGCCCAAGAATTTCCAGGGGAGGTGCCCGTGGATCATGAATACATCATGGGCAATCTACAGCGCGATGACAGTGGCAACATCACCTACATCCCTTCCTTTTTTGTGTACATATTCCTTAACGACAAGGGAGAAAAGACTCTCGAGTTTGAATCGGCTGTCTTGGAGACACTTGCTGCCTTACAGGATCAATGGGATCAAGACAACTCCCTCAACCTACATCTTGATTACCTTTCTGAGCGATCCCCTTCTGATGAGTTCCGTCGAGCTATTGAAGAAGATATGTTTCTTCTGCCCATAATCTTCTTTGTCATGAGTGGATTCACCTGTTTCGTGTTCTTCAAAGACAACCGTGTTCAATCGAGGTGTCTCCTGGGAGTTGGAAGTGTCACTACTATTCTCATGTCACTCATGACTGGCTTTGGCGCCCTCTTCATTTTTGGCGTTCCTTTCACCAGCATGACTCAGCTGCTTCCATTCGTAGTCTTTGGTGTCGGGTGAGTATATGTTGGCTCTTCGGGACTTCAACCAGTGCTGTGTCAGTTGCAAGAAAGTCAAGTGTTCTGCTCTAACGATTCTTTCTTCTTTGTTTATCTGGACAGGCTTGATGACACGTTCATCATTACTGGAGCCTACCTTCGGTCAGATGCCAATCTGGAAACCGAAGAAAGGATTCGCATGGCCATGACCGAAGTGGGGTCAAGTATAAGCGTGACAACCATCACCACTGCTTCGGCCTTTCTGCTTGGATTGACTTCAAGTGTCCCCGCCATCCATTGGCTTTGCCTCTATGGTAAGATTTCGTAACGATGTTGATGTCAAGTCATTAAGAGCATACACGCGTCTAACAGTCTACGATGGCATCTTGCCCTCATCTGAACACAAGCTTGGCCCACCATCATCATTGATTACCTTTACCAAATTACATTCTTTGTAGCCATTCTGGTCTTGGATGAGAGGAGAATTCAAGCCAACCGAAAGGATATTGTGATCTGTTGTAAGGGCAACACAGCAGGTGCCCACACCGAGAGTGGGGAGTCACCCACCAGCGTTGCGCCGATGGACACTTCAGGTCATTCCCAGCACTTTGCTGACAAAGTCATGGCATGGTATGCACGCCGACTTCTCAAACCAGTGTCCCAGGTAGTTGTCTTGGGTTTATTCTCGACATTCTTTGGCTATTGCATCATCCGAACGACCATGCTGAGGCAAGAATTTGATGTCAAGGCTTTGTTCCCTGATGGGTCTTACATGATTTCTGCCATGGACAGCATGTATGCTTATCAGGAGAGGTCAATTCTCTTTCATATCTTCTTCCGGAATGAGGATCAAGGGGATCCCGCCATACAGCAGCAAATGATCTCCTTTGTAGAAGAGATCCAAGCCCTACCTGCTTTTGGAGCCGCACCACCACTGTGTTGGGTTCGTGACTTACAGAGACTTCAGGAGACAGGATACTATGATGTGGTGGAAGACATGTCTTTTGAAGAACAGATTCAGTTTGCTATGGACATCCCAGCCTTCAAGGAGGGCTACGGCAAAGATATTGTCATTGACAATGACACTGGCAAGATTACAGCATCACGATGCACTATTCTAGCCCAAAACTCCTTCATGGACACAGTGGAAAACCAGATTGACTTCCTGAATGATCAGCGGGCAGTTACCACAGCACAAGTTGTCAACCAGGGGAAGCTGGATGGCCAAGAGTCTTTCTTTACCTACAAGGATATCTATTTGATCTGGGAGTTCTACAATATTGCCATCAGTGAATTGATCATGTCAACTGTGTTGAGCATTGCTGCTGTGAGCATCATCACTTTGATTTTCATACCCCACTGGTCTGCTGTGTGCTTTATTATTCCCATGGTATCGGTTGTCTACATTGATTTGCTGGGTAAGTTTATCTCAGTGTTGAAGCTGTTCATGCTAGCCTTCATTCTGGGTGTGGTTCTAATCAAACTGCGTGTATCTGCCATTTCTTCTATTCCAATTCCTACTGAAGGTGTGATGCAGCTTGCAGGCCTTGACATCAATGCTGTAACATTTGTGTGCTTGGTGATCTCCATTGGCTTGATTGTCGACTTTCTTCTACACATTATGCTGAGATATGTGGAATCTAAAGCTCCCACAAGGGAGGAACGGGTCAAAGAAACCTTGGAGACAATGGGAAGCTCTATTCTTCTTGGTGGTGTGTCAACCTTGTTGGGCATTCTTCCGTTGGCTTTCAGCAGCAGCACGATTATGCGAACAGTCTTTACATCTCTTTGTTCCATGGTGGTGCTTGCCGTGGCACATGGATTGATGGTGCTGCCGGTGTTGCTGTCTTTCTTTGGGCCAATCACCTCAGCCTTCCCTGATGAACCTGATGAAATCTACGTGGAAGGCAACGACGAGTCTCCGTCTCTCGAACAAGGCAAAGGACCTTTGGAACAAGGGCCAACTATGTCTCCGACAATGTCCGATGTTACCTCTCCTGCAGCACCGATTGAATACGCTTCTCATTGCTAGGGCGCTCATGCCTTGTGATGCCTGCGACTCTTTAAGTTAGTCGATTGTGATTCATTACTATCTACACACTACTTTCATAATAATCAACTACTGGGAAAAAACAGAAGGGGCTTCTCTGTCACAGATCAACGGCGTACATCAGTTCTCCGTTAGCAAAACGCCTCGGTGCTCTTGTTGAGCGATCTGATCATCTTCGTCCTGTGCCGTTTTGCGTTGCTGGTAGCCTCCAGATCTCAGCTGAGATGTGCAATTTCCGAAGGACATTTTCCAAAGCACCTCAGCTGAAGGCTACCGGTGGCTGGTACAGTATCCTACCGGTGTCCCAAAACTGTGCCGGAGCGAGCTTTTCTCGTGTTGTCAGCTGTGGATACATGTAACTGGAGGCTTGGGCCAAGCCTCTATAGCCGGCTACATGATGTTGTGGATCAACTTTACTGGTACCTGGTACATGTCGCCACAAGCCAGAAGCAACCATGACCGGGCTGCAAAAGATGCGACTGAGAGATTTAATTTGCTTCCTCTGTTAATGCCTTGGGTGTTGAGCGCCCAATCGGTCATTCATTTGGAAAAAATGACCCTGATGAGCTCAGATTTCGAGAAAGATCCAATTGCTCTTTGGTGTGCGAATCCTTCTGTGATACTGGAGGGAGAGGGTTCACCTTCGGCAACACACACAACAGAGCCTTCGATCGAGAAAGAAGTGCAACCAAGCAAAAAGGTCTCAAACGGAAGCACTACATCTCTCACCATACCAACCTGAGTTGCTAATCTTGTCTCTTTCTCCACCATGTCCCGCGATGACTACGTCGAGCGTATGATCCCGTCGGATTTCCGCATGATTTCGGGATGCGAAGATGCTCAGACGAGTGCCGATGTGTCCAATGTGGCCAACTTTAAGTTGCCGGATCCAGCTGGTCGAGCCGGAGGCGCCTGTACTTCGGCTCTGTTGCAGATCTTGTACAATGATCACAAGGATACGGCCAAGGATTTGAGCTTTGATCAGGTCCTTACCAAGATGCGTGGGGCCCTCAAGGACATGGGCTTTACCCAGATCCCCCAAATGACGGGATCTCGTCCCGTCGAACTCAAGGCGCCCTTTCATATCATCCCACCTGGTTTCAATGGAACCAAGAGAGCCATGTTGATTGGGATCAATTACACCGGGCAGGATGGAGCTCTCACGGGATGTCATAATGATGTCGAAAATGTGAGTACAAGATACCTTTTACTCGTATACCCTTCAATTTCTCTGCTTTTTTGCCTATGATTCTAACTCCCATCTACCTTATCCATTCTCTCTATATATTGCCATGACTACAGATGAAGGAATACTTGATGGATGTCCATGGGTTTGAGGAAAAGAATATTGCTATTTTGCGTGATAATGGCACGGACTATCTCCCCACACGGGCCAACATCTTTTGGGCCATTCAGTCTTTGGTGCGCAACAGCCGTGCGGGAGATGTCGTATTTACCCATTTCTCGGGACATGGTGGAAGAGCCAAAGATGACGATGGTGATGAAGGTACGCTTGTTTGTGTGAGACTGACTTACGTGAGACTGACTTATCGGTGCATGTTTGTGTACATGGCTTGCTAGCTAGCATTTCTAGCTATCTTGTGTATTCTCTCTTACCTAACCCCATCTTCTGTGTTGGCTCCCTCCTTCCTTTCCACCTACATTTTGGCGTCTCGGATTTTCACAGAGGATGGATTTGACGAATGCCTCGTACCCGTGAACTACAAGACGGCCGGTTTGATTCGTGACGATGACCTCTACACTGCCTTAGTTGGCCCCATGGCTCGTGGTGTCACTGTGACCTCCCTTATGGACTGCTGGTAAGCGACCCCTTTTGCTTGCCGCACCCATCACAACGCCATCATGACATGATACCACTCACATCACATTTTGCTTGTTTCCTGCAGCCACTCTGGCACCGTTCTGGACTTGCCCTACGAGTTCAAGGCCAATGGTGTTGGAGAAGCTCGCATGGTCATGCCAGCTGCCTTTGGTATTGAGCATTTGAAAAAGTTGGTACAACGCTTCCACGAAAGCATGAAGGAAAAGCGCAACGAAATCATGAAGAAGGAATTCAAAGAGTTTGCCGATGCCATGCTCTTGCCGGGTGAAGGTTGCAACGGTGATGATGTTGTCAAACTTTTCAAGGATGGCTTCCAAGCCAAGTACAAGGCTCAAGGTCTCTACCTTTCGTACAATGACTGCGCCAAGTTGTTGGGTGATTGGAATGCCGAATTCCCCAAGGCGTCCGTGACGCCCAAGGGTTGGTTCATGGGATTCCACATCAACCCTTCCTTGGTGCGACCCGCTTTCCGTACTTATGGAATGTAGACAGACTGAAGGAGATTGACATCTAGCCTTTTTTCGGTGAATGGCGATAGGATGGAGTTGCCGGTTGTGAGCAATGAATTAGATTGACACGACAACTCTCACTTACTGACAGCGATTCAGGTTGGGGTCACAATTTGGATCGATTCATCGTAGCAATCATCAACAGACAGGACAAACGATGGCGTCAATCACTTTAGTTTTATGCATATTTTAAATGGATACGTTAAGTGATGCATGTTTAGAATCTAACACTCTGTTTGTAGTTTTGGACAATCGACCAGAGAACGTACGGAGTATTTGGCGACAACGAAGTTTCGTCCTGCCAGATGCGCCGCCTGAAACAAGGGCTCCATTCTTTCCTGCATCTTGGTGTTGTCTAGAAGCCGTTAGGCAACTGAGGTTCACTTCTTGATTCGCCGGACGACGATGGTAGCAACAGTCCGACAAGCTGATGAAGCCAAACTGAAGACTGGCCTCGTTTATCAACCTTGCGACTGCAAAAGGAGACATTGTAGGATGGAGCTGGCGACAGCAAATGTCCTACATGAATCCAATCTCGAATGCCTTCCAATCCTCCCGACAAGGCTCTGCCATCATGAACCAACGAGAGAGGCTCTCCATTCATAAAGGCATCTATTCTCCCTCCCTTGTAGGCAAGGCCCAACCATTCCAATGTGGGCTCGGCAATGGTCAAGTTGACAAAGTCAAAGTTTGCGCAGAGAGGCAATCGGTAGCTCAGACGTTCGTAGACTTTTTGAATGGCCCATTGAACCTTGGCCGTTTGGAGTTCTTTGGAGGTTGGTGTGTTCATCACGGGAACGAATTCCAACAAATGAGTTGATTCCGCCATATTGGGAATGTTCAGATGCGTGCTTGACACTCCCAAGTTTGGTTTCCAATGGTTCAGCGAAACTGTCCGAATGTCTTTGCGCAGAAGCAGCTCGGTTAGTGGTAGTGTGGTGTTTCTGGTGTAGTTGAACGTGTTTGACGTCAGAGTGTAAGTTTGACCATGTTTTGCGGCGCTCTCCTCATCCGTGCGCAATGACATGAGATTCGAGGCCAGAACTGTTTGATTACAGCTGGCCATGTCCTGGTAGAATGTATGAGCCAACATGTCGGCAATGAGTTCGGAACCGCGGCATGTGGAATGGTAATTGCGATCCACCAGTTGACCAAAGGCTTGTTTGTGAGCTGCTTGCACCACCGTAGCTCCCACATTAGTAACCTGGATATTCCACCCCTTTTGTTCGCGATAATTGTCAATGACTGGTTCTACGTTTCGGTCTCCGATTATGTGGGTGTTGCTTGGGTTGTCGAGAGCCACGAGTTCATCCCAGAGATGTAACAACAGAATCGGCGGCGGGGGTCGGTTCGCTGTTCGAAAGAGTGCCTCTAGACGACTCAACCAAAAGTCCATCTCCCTATCATGCTGATCAGATCCTTTGAAATCATACAGCGAGTGTTCCCAGATGATCACATCGGTAGTCTCTGGGTCAACCAGGCGATCGAGAACGAGACCCTGAACCGAAGGAACCAACGAAGCGTGGGCCATGTTGATGACTTGAAAGGGTGGGGCTTCAGGTCCAGTCTTGGCGGTGCTATTCAGATGAAATCCAGGGGCCAAGACTCGGTTCAGTTCCCGTTCCAAAATGTTGCTGTATCGTCCCGCATAGCCATCGTCTTCATGGCCTTGAAACCGTTCTTGATCGCAATCGATCGAGGGTCGAGCTGATCCTGGTCCTCCGAGAACCAATACTTGCAGTGTTTTCTCGTTTCCAATTCGTTCCTGCGCCTTTTGAATAGTACAGGAATCCCACTGACGAACAAAGCCTCGTTCCAAGACACTGGCCTGACTGGTGGCAGGTGTGTGAAAGATCTGTTTGTATTGCGCCTCTGCCAAAGCCAACTGAGCCATGTGTTGCCGCATTTCTCGGGTCACTTCGGCAGGAGGCATATCTGTCAACGATTCCAGAGCCAATTCCGACGGCATTTGATTGTCGAGTTTGCTGGAAACCAGCCCAGCCATGGCGATAAAATGGCGCTTGGTAAACAAGATCACCGTCAAGACATTGACCACGACGAGCCAAGAAATGACGCGGAGCAGCCTTCGCCATAAGGCTTCCCTGTCATTAATAAACGAGACTGTTTTCTTTGGCTTCCTCTTGAAGCAACTGGGCGGCTTCAGTATGGAACGCGGGGTCCTTCGGGTCGGCGGCCCAGGGCTTGGACGAACGTACAAGGAAGATTCGAACATTTTGGTCTTGTCGTCGTTGGATGAACTACTAAAGCTGGTCAGCTCGATCATGGGGATTGAAGAATGGCTTTTCGTCTCTCTAGTTTCTGCTAGCTGGGTCTGTTTGATTAGTCTCTGGTTTGGATGAATGATGCCCCGAGCCCGAGAACAAATGCTTGCCAGGTCCTGCCAGAAATGGCACAACAGATGCACAAAAATGAGCCTTGGGCTATCGGGGTATCCTTGGGTCACGAATAAGGATTCCCGCTTGACTTTTTGCGCCGGGTGGGTGGAAAAAAGAAACGGCTTGAATGGCCAGACTAGCTAGAATATCTCGTCGTCACATCATCACGTCGCGTTGAGTGTATGCAAGTCGGAAAGGAAACAATGACGATCAGCAACAACCATGTCAACAGCGTGCTCTCTATAGGCTTTGCGTATGAAGGCAATGGAATCTCCCCGTATGTCTCTTTTTTGGGACTGTCCAACAGCATTCTTCGATGCGTTGGCCATCCAGCGACGGGGCTAGCTCCGTCATCACCGACGAACAGTCGAGCTAGCCATAGCCAAAATGTGTCTGTGTCAAAGACAACGATTGTAACTCAAAAGATCACCCAATGCATTGTGGAACATCCTTTGTTCCAGTGGATTTCAAACTTTGCACAACACATTTGTGATCACCCTCAGGAATCGGTTGCGATTGCTGGTGTCACCATCTTGGCCGTCTGTTGTGGAACTGGTATCGCGTCCTGGATCGGACAACCAAGCAAAACCGTGCAACGAATTGGTTTGACAGTCGACACTGGATGTACCAAACAATTGCGAGACGCGAAGCGAGCGTTGTCACGACACTCGCATTGCTTGCAAGAAGTTTCCATCGAGGTTGATGCAAGTGCCCGTCCAACACTCCCGACAGACATTGTGCTGCAACTCTCACAACTGCCAAAGCTGGTAATCCTCCATCTCCAAGGTCCAGAAAAGAAGGCCGTGTTTATCGATGCGGCTTGTTTGGCCATGGTTTTGGACGGTGCCTCCGGATTGCAATCGCTCCATTTGTTACATTGCCTTACTCAGCTTCACAACGACAACGAAGGTGTTCTGGTGGGTGCTTTCCGTCGCCATGTTGTCTTGCAAAAGCTGATTCTGGATGACTTTCAAGTGATTGGAAAGCCAGTACTCATAGGAGTAGGCAATAGAGTTGAACATTCCTGGTTCACAGCCATCTTTCGACACCAAGAAGATCAACCGGCCAACAACACTTTGCAAGAACTCCAGGTTCGCTCGGGTTGGTCTCGGGGCAGTACATGTGATTTGATTGTCATGCTGGGCGAGAGTTCCAGTCTGAAGAGGTTGACACTCCGTCTGTGGTCAAACACCCCGTCGGCCCGCTCAATGAACAAGCTGCCAGAAGACAATGCTTGGTATGTCGTTCCACTAGTGTCTGCCTTGGGCACGCTCGAGGAGCTTGTCATTGAATCTGCGCCGTTGGATTTGGCTACAGTCCAGGCATTGTCCGATGCCATGGAACGCAACCATCATCTGAAGCGGTTCGACTTTGCTTCTAACTACCTTTCGGACCGCCGGCTCTCGCAGCTGGGACGGAACATAGAGACTTGCCTCGATCTCAACCGCCAAGGCCGTGCTCAATTGGTAACACGAGCTGATTGGATTCACCGGGTGCTTGCCAACCATGGCGACCACATCGACGTTGCATTCTTCGTCTTGCAGAGGAACGTGCATCTGTTCTTTCCGTGAGCTGTTGGGGTCAAGCGATAGCAATCCTCCTCTTTAAGATCCTCAACCAAACAAGTAACATCTCATCCTCACAAGACCAAAGTCCCAATTGCTCGGACCACCGAAATTGGCACAATTCTGCTTACACTGGCGACCAGCTAGTACAATCGATAAAAAGTTAGTCATCATCACAATCGTTTCTATTTATCCTCCTAGGCTGTAGGGCATGGCATCGTTGAGTCCGTTCTGCATCTGTTCCAATATCAGGTCTCTGATGTCACCAGCAAATCCCTCGTTGCCAATTTCTACCAAGGGCTCATCTGCATCCAGAGTGACCCAGTCGGTCCAAGTCCCAATCTGAGCGACAATGGACTGGTATCCCACAGTAAAGGATTGAATTGTTGCGGCATTGAGTTGACTGGAGGCTTGGAAGTCGTAAATGTTATTCGTCTCTCCCTCCAACTTTATCCTCACGGTGGCTGTTGGGGACACGATCACACTGTCCCCCGCCAGTGATTCTTCAAAAGTAAAATTACAAAATGTCTTGGCCAGAGTGGCTACCGTGGCTGCTGTAAAGTTGACAAAATTTGCGTCGACATCCCAAACGCCCTCCCACGTGGTGACAGCTGCCCCGGGAATGATGGAAAAGGGTGGAAGATTGATGTTGGCCGTGCCGGGTACCAGCTCGAGACTGTTGACCTGCATGGTGCCCATACCGGTAACCACCCCAATAGCATAGGTAGCAACGACAATGGCGGTAGTGTGGTTGCAAAAAGTTCTGTTGACGTTGAGATCCAATTCTCCCTGATCTTCCAAAGTGCTGTAGTTGATGTCGACCGGGTCCATGTTTTCCTTGGCGAGGTTCTGAACTTCGTCTGCCAACTCGGGGACAAACAGATCAACCAAACTATTCAAGACGAGTGCATCCAATTGGAGGAATCGGTGGAATTCATTTCCGACAGCAGTACCAGTAGTGGTCGCGGCAAGCGATGATGCTTTCTCATTGGGTTCCGGACTGGCCACGGGGCGAAGGTGAGAATCGCTGGCACCGGTGCCAATCAACAGAGCAAACACCAACAACTTGACAATCATCGTATCTTTTATCTTCATTGTCAATGTCTCTTCTCCTTCCGAGATGGTTACAAGAAGAATGAAACTTTTAGATCACGGCTTCCCACCCAGGTTCAGTACGGTACTCTGTGGCAGGTGGTACTGTACGTACGGAGACCCAAAATGTTGCCGTTCACAAATCTCGCCTAAATTACAAAGCCTCCCACATGGAAACCAGTTGGCTGATCCGCTCTGTTCTAACCTTCCCACACCTTTTCTAGTTTTGGGTTCCTGCTTTCTAGCTAGCTCTGGCCACCAACGCCAACAAGAAATCATATATTCACCTCTAGACTTTTTACATTGGGCTACTTTCTGCTGCTGGCTGGACTAGCTGCTTCTTGCATAATTTACTGCTGCAACGAGATGGGGAGCTGCTCTGTCAATGCTTGATTCAATAGATCCACAATGCGTGGTTCCAGTTCATTCACCAGCTGATTGAGCAAAAAGGAATCAAAGGAATTGCCCAATGCAAAGTCCGGAATGAGGGTTCCACCAAGTTCAATACCCGCATCGACCGCTCCAAACTCCAAGTCAATGGTTTCCGCTTGTGCCGTGGTGATTTCACTGGTGGATGTCAATAGAATCAAATTGTCCGTATCGCCTCCCATGGTCAAGGAAGCTTGCAAGGAGGGAGTTTGGAGGGTGGTGGTACCGGTCACCTTTTGTTCCAAAGGGATACCGCAGGCTTGTGCACTCAATGTGACACTGGTTTCTGCCGTCAAGCTATCCAAGGTGGCATTGACCAGCCAGGTGCCACTCCATGTGGCCGACGGTGTGAGGATGTTTTGCATGCCAATGTTGATGTTTTCCGTGCCGGGTACCAGTTCCAAAGAATTGACTTGAATGGAACTGAGGCCTGAAATGTAGCCCAGTCCATAAGTGATGGAAGCAGAGCTTTGGCATGTGACAAGTCCATTGGGTGGAAGTGCCAGCTCCAATTCTTCGGTTTGAATGGTGGTTTCTTGGCCCAAATAAATGGGGTCAAAGTTATCGCCCAAGACACCTTGCAAAAGATCATCAATTTGTGGTTCAAAGAATGTCCCAATGAGTCCATTGAGCAGATCAGCATTGATTAGTTGCAAGTTTCGTGCTTGCTGATCTTCCTGCTTTAGTTCGTCCTGGGCAGAAGTAGTGCTTCGAAGGTTGGCTGCTTGTGTAGCAGCTAGAAAAGAGAGGAGCAAGGCAAAGGTCTTCATTTTTGTATAGTAGACGGATAGTTGGTTGGGTGTTCAAGTGAGTTCGTTGCAATTAAAATTGTGAGCTTGTTGGATTTGTGAGCCTCTCCCTCTCCTCTCTCTTTTCTGTTCTAGCTAGCTACGTACTGGTACCCAATCTTGCCAAAGCTTATTAATGTACAGTATGCATTTTCGTATCCGGCCAGCCATCGACCATGTCCATCGTTTCAAACGCGGTGGCAGCATTGGTACTGACCCATGCGGCCATGGGCTAACCAGCTTCGAAAGAAGCATCCGAGGCGGACCTGGATGCGGAGCCAGCGGCGCTGTCTCCGAAAACACGATCGATGGCTTTTGAGTCCCATTACATTGAGCAAGTGTGCTACCGGTATGAGCAAGGATCTTCCCACGAACTCTCAAAGATACCGGACCCACGTCCTTTTCGTCCTCCCAAAGGGGATGAGCAAACTTGCCATGGCTCTGTGTTGAATTTGTTAGAGCGTTTTTGTAAAAATTGTGTGCCCTAAGCCAATCTTTTACTTTGGCTGTTTTTCTCTATTGGATTTGATTGGATTGCATTGGATTAGATTGGATGCATTGAATTACAGTTTACATATAAAATAACAGTACTAATTGGAATCCAATTCAATCCAATTCAATGCAATCCAATCCAATCTAATCCAATTAAATTTATCTTCTGGCAAAAATACGAATTTCGTCTTTTTAACTGATTTTAGCGAGTCACATCCATTACAATACAAGGCTATTGCAAGATTTGCCCATCCCAAAGGCACCAAAAAGACAAGCTCCTTCTATCCGCTCCCACCTGAAAGGACACCGGAGGTGTAATAGATATACCGGGCGAGCTGACTTAAAATATGGGCCGGCATATTAATATTGTTGAAGTTTGGCTGAAGGTAGTGTCATTAGATTTTTCCGTCTGAGAAAGTGCGTGGTAGCTTACGGAGAGCTTAGAGGTGTGCAACATGAGACGTTAGATTTTTCCTCTGAGCAAGTGGCGTGGTAGCTTACGGGAGCTTAGAGGTGTGCAACATGAGACGTTAGATTTTTCCGTCTGAGAAAGTGGCGGTAGCTTACGGAGTTAGAGGTGTGCAAATGTGAGGAAAATATTCGGATCCGTTGCTATAAAAGAGAATGTGTAAGAAATGTGGGGGCCCAAGAGAGGGGGCCTCGGTTTTAGTTAAACTCTAACCCTAAGGATAACCAACCAACCAAAACCAACCAACCACCACCACAAAAAGGACACCGGAGGTGAATAATATACCGGGCGAGCTGAATTAAAAGATGGGCCGGCATAATAATATTGTTAAAGTTTGGCTGAAGGTAGTGTCATTAGATTTTTCCGTCTGAGAAAGAGGCGTGGTAGCTTACGGGAGTTTAGGGGGTGCAACATGAGACGTTAGATTTTTCCATCTGAAAAATGGCGTGGTAGCTTACGGGAGTTTTAGGTTGCAACGTGAGACGTAAGATTTTTCCGTCTGAGAAAGTGGCGTGGTAGCTTACGGAGTTTAGAGGTGTGCAACGTGAGACGTAAGATTTTTCCATCTGAGAAGAGGCCTGGTAGCTTACAAGAGTTTAGAGGTGTGCAAGGCCAGTCATTAGATTTTTCCATCTGAGAAAGTGGGTGGTAGCTTACGGGAGTTTAGAGGTGTGCAATGAGAGTTAGATTTTCCATCTGAGAAAGTGGCGTGGTAGCTTACGGGAGTTTAGAGGTGGGCATCATGAGGAAAATTTAGGATCCGTTGCTACCGTATGTTTATTATGAGAACGCGTGAGAACGAGGGGTTGAAGTAAATCTCTAACCCTAAGGATAACCAACCAACCAAACCCACCACCACCACAATAAACGGGGTCAGAGATCACCGGGGTCTGCCCGGTATATTAAACGGGGTCAGAGATCACCGGGGTCTGCCCGGTATATAGACAAGCTCCTTCTATCCGCTCCCACCTGATCTTTGCTGTCTCTTGCTGCTGTATCTGTTGACCAGCTAGTAGCTTCGTGGCTGTCTCTTGCTGTATCATACAGGATGCTGAACCGTCGAGGACGCAGCAGTGACAATGATCTTTCGGAAGCTCCCGTGAGTGGTGCTCCTTCCACCAACGGTAGCACGGGTAATAATCAAAAGATGCCGGGAGGCGCCCTGAAAGATGTACCCATCCTACCCAAGGATCGTCGAAAACGACGCAAGGAGAAATTGCGCAAACGCAAAGGTGGCAAGACCCTGAGAGCTTGGATTCCCATTTGTTTCGTCATTTTCTACGTTTTAGTGGTTGTGGCCAGTTTGTCCCTCTTGGCCAGATATTTCTTGAAATCTACTTCTTCCACTACTACTAAAACATCAACCACTACTACATCCAATCATGCAGCCATTTCCACTCCATCATCATTATCATCATCTGGTGGACGTAATAATCCCATCTTATCGGCTGCATACCCCAAAATATTACGCAATCCACACGAGTATCCTCCCTTATCTCAAGCTGCCATTGACATGTGCACGCGCACGTTATGGCACACGATTGAAACCACCACCATTGTCTTGCCCGACGGCGAAACGTTTATTCATACGGGAGACATTGACGATTTATGGCTCCGCGATTCGGCCGCTCAAGTCCATCCCCTCCTGGTACCCCTCTTTGGTCCCAATCGCACCCAAGCACTTGTGGCGTTAGATCCCAAATTGGATCGCATCGTGTCCGGTTTGATTGCACGAACGGCCACGTATATTCGACACGACCCGTACGCCAATGCCTTTCGCATTGACGATTCCTACATCTTTTCCGCCGCGCAGAAAAGAATGGGACGACACGATCTCATTTCTACATGGAACTACGAACTCGATAGTTTTGGGTTCTGGATGCGGATGGTATACTATTATTGGAAACAATCATCTTCTGACACTGCAAAAAGTGTCATTTTCTTGGAACGCGTCCAACAAGCTGCCGATATCATGGTGGATGTCTGGAAATCGGAACAACAACACGAAAATGACCAGTATCCCACGGGGCCGTTATTGGACTGTCTCAATTGCAACAAACCCTATCGATATCCCGGATTGGCACGCAATGGCAAAGGATCTCCCACCAATGCGTCGTCGGGTCTCACATGGACGGGATTCCGACCCAGTGATGACGAATGTCAGTACGGGTACCTCATTCCCTCCAATATGCTTGCCGTCGTCGCCTTGGAGTATATTGTCGAAATGGCATCTGCTGGTGGGCCGTGGCATAATAATAACCCTGCCTTGGCACTCAAAGCACAACAATTGGCACACGAAATTCAAAACGGCATTGAAACACACGGTATTGTGAATCATCCCCGGCATGGGAAGATCTATGCCTACGAAGTGGATGGATTGGGGAATAGTCTATTAATGGACGATGCCAATGTCCCATCCTTACTCTCCATCCCCTACTTGGGATACAAACACTACGATCCACAAATATACGAAAACACGAAACGATTCATTTTCAGCAATGACAATCCAACGTTCCAATCGGGAAGCAATGCCATGACGGGACCCATTCAAGGATACGGGTCGCCACACATGAAGGCCGCCATTGCCCACAATATATGGCCCATGTCGCTCGCCGTGCAGGGATTGACCAGTTCCGATACACAAGAAAAGGCAAAACTCGTCGAAACGTTGGTGGCGGCATCGGCCGGAACCGGATGGATGCACGAATCATTTGACGTTCGAAATCCAAGGAAATTTACTCGATCGTACGTATACAATATGGTAGCGCCACTTTAATTCAATGTGTTGCCAATGGAAATTTAGATTCATTCACGGACTCATGCACTTTGCCTTTTTCTTTTTGTCGTTGCTGTACAGCTGGTTCTGTTGGGCCGATTCACTCTTTGCCGAGTTGGTCTTGTCCATAACCGATCAATGTCCCCAATTGGCGCACAAATACAGAGTCATGGAATGGAGGGATACCAATTTGGTGGAGGGAGGAATATATGCCGAGGATTAGCTGCTGTAAACGATAGATGCATGAGGACAAGAAGTCAACAATACAGTATGCAGTCTTGCGCGAGTTCATCGACGGCTTGCCCTTTTGGTTCTTTGCCCCTCTTGAAGGAATGCTGCAATCGCAATGGCAATTTAGGGTTCATGACTTCGATTTCTCCTCTCTTGCTGATGGGGGGCTCGTGAGTACTATGGGGAACTCTCAAGACCAACCTTCCGATCACATTCCTGTTGTCTGCACCATTGCAGCGATAGAAAATCCGTTCAAAAAGATGAAGGGACACACGACAAGTGCTTTCAACTGTAGAGGCGGCTCGAGGGGCCGTTCTTCTAGCTTGCTAGTAGATAGATTGTCTCAGTTGTATCCATTTATTTGTTCCACCTATAATGCTGGGGGGGGGGGACAGATTATAGCCGGACTCGTCGCTCGAGCTAGGTGGGCAAGCTCACAAATTGCAGGAACCTACGGGGCTATTGACTTCTTGACTTAACTTTGTTCTGCTTTTTGTTGGGCCAAGATGCTTTGAAGAACCGAGCTGAGGCAGAAGTTCCAAGTCTATCCACAACACATTTTTTCAAGAAGAACAGTGGCTCAATAACTTCCATCGTTCCAGAACTAGCTTTCCAAGCTTCAATCAATCCGGTTGACATGTTGCATTTCAGGTAGGGTATTCCAGGAAATGCCGTGTCACGCATCTGCTTTCCATTCCAACATTCAGACATATTGATGCTCTTACTCTGACACACATTCTCTTCACATACAGCGATGGATTCCTCTACCTGATGCGAGGAAGCTCGAAGTAGTTCTTGTGTGTTTTGGTAGTGACCATGTTTTTCATACCAAGCTTTGGCCAAGTCGGAATCAGCAACGCTTGGAAAGATGCGATCGAATCCTGTGTCCGGAGGCACTTCTGCATGACCTAACAAATCAGTCGGGAAAAGTCCAGTGATTGCTGCTACACCGATCACAAAATGAACAGATAACCTCCCCACAGTAAGTATTCCACAAACATGATGTTGTCGGTACAACTGGCACACTGTTGGATCAGTTGGAAGGTAAAGGAGTCAGCAGAGGACATGGCAGTCAGAAGTGTCTCACCTGTAAGAGCAACATATGGCATACCACCAAGGATAGAAGAATCCAACGGCCAGCTGAGAGACAAGTTCACCCGCACCGTACACACCGTGTAAGCTATTCTGCTGGATTTTACAAGCATCCTCATCAGCAGGGAGAGTTTTGAATAACATTGTGTTTTCCAAATTACCCCCCTCAAGTACAAGAGCTTCATATTGAATTTGTTCAAGAGAGACGGTGTGTGAATGTGAATCCTGCCAGTTGAGTGGTGGGAACTCTTGAGACAGGGAGACAATGTGGTGATGAAAGTCTGTTTTGTTGGAAGGCCAAGGGTAGCATGCTGCAATTTGCCAATAATTGACTGAAACTCTGTAGTGGCACATGACTTGTGGTGAATGATATGTCTGATAGCTTGGAGCATTTTCTCAATTTTGGGAGTGAGGAGTTGCATAGTGCGTCCAAATCCATTATCAAAGATCCATCCAAGAATATTCTTTTCGACATTCCAAACACCCTCGCAATGATCAACAAGGAGCTTCTTTTGCGAGATAGGGTCCTCACCTGCATGACCAGTGCTATCAGATGTTGGAAAGAGCTCATGTGCAGCATGCAGTGAGGCTCTGGAATGATGTCTCGCCATGGCCTATCTGTGCTACCGTATGTAGGAATCAACCACCAGTCTTAGTAACGAAAAACGAATAAATGAATGAATAGCGTGGTGGAAAAGGAACAGCCAAATCCCTGGGTCTGGCTAGAAGCACGATCAAGAAGATCTATGGAGATGTGATATCCATGATCTTGGGCAATGCTACCTTTCTCTTTCCAGAACAATAACTTGAGAGCCAGCTACCAGTAGCCAACCCCTTCTTGTCTGACACCGTCTGACCAACGAAATATCAACAGCCTTGGCTGGCTTGAGTTTTGGAAGATACCCCTCGCCATCACAGTGCACAGTCATCCAAACCTACCATCGAGATGAGCTACCACTCAAATGAGCAGCCATCCGTCTCAGCCACTTGCTCCATTATTGTTACCAGTACAGCTCTTCAGTAGCGTACCTATAGGGTTGTAGCACGAGCAGGCCCAGAAGCCATCTTGCCCACAAGTCAATCCATTCAGAAACAAGAATGCGGGAAGGCATCACAGTCTACATGTGGGGACAGAGTGTAGGACCGAGCCACATGTAAGGTAGTATTTGTTTTCTTCCAAACCATGGCCGTTGCGATGAAGCGGTTCAAGTAGCTTTCGAGTTGAGGAGCAGCCATAGTTCGTGTTGAAAATAATGCTAATAAGTTCCATTAAACATGCACCTTTTGCCCAGCCTGACTTGCGTTTCCTCTCTGGGGTGTCGATCTCTAATAGAAGAAGCTTCAGCTTGCAGGGTATCAAAAGGGACAAACAAACCACACCATACAGGTATCTTCCGAGACTCCTACATGTTACGCGCCACATACAGATCGAAAGCTTTGTTCAGCTCAACCGTTTTCCCACTCCAATAGCGCTTGGCTTGACAACCGTGGTGAGTCAGTAGGCCGGTGCCTGAAAATCCTACAAGAGCAATTCCAACGGGGACTTCTGGTATTGCCATTGCCAACGGAGTAGAATAGCCGAGGAAACCCCACAAGCCTGCAGCTGGCACCATGAAGGCGAAGGCGCCTACTACAGCTGCTCCTGCTGCGATCGGCACAGCTGCTTTTGCTTTTCCCAGCAACGAGCTCCCTTGAACTGTGGACCAGGTACCTGTCATGCACCAGACTGCCACACATTCGCAGTTGGAAAAGAGGACATGGTATTCTGGGACTAAAGTGCACCTGCTTGTGGTGCCGTTGTCCTCGTCGATGTCATTGGAATTCGCTCGCAAGAACTCCACTCGCCTGAGAACAACTTTAGTATCATCGCAATCCATGGTTGTGCAAGTACCTGCACTTCCTAGCAGAAATTCTATCCTGCGTACTCCATATTGGACCTTGTACCAACCCTCTGAAGGCACTGATTTGACGCACACGAAGCCATCGGACGGAGATGCCTCCTCGTGACTGACGCCTGCCTTAGGCTTGCCGCAACGTTCGTCTTTCTCGCAATGAGACTTAGTGGTGAAGCTACTATCTTCTTGTTTTGCTGCTGCTCCTTTCCCTCTTGATAAGTCGAATATCTTTAACTGTTGCCCGGCCCTCCCAGCAACGTCTTGAACGGCAATCACAATACCATGGTGTTGATATGCATTTTGGATCTTACCGTAGGCACGCCATGTATAGACATGATCACCAGGTTGAAATCGTTCAGAATACCGCATCTTGTTGTCACTTCCTGGGCTTGTATTGCCGGAGGTGCCTTTATTGCAAGCAGGAGACGATGTACGAGACATCAACTTCTTGTGTCCTATGAGGTGAAAGATCTCTTTATTCTATCTTCAGATTGTCAGCTTCAAGTTCCCCCCAAAACCTCGATTGCCGCACGTGCTCCCGTTGGATCCGATCCAACGGTGTCAGTGAGACCAAGCAGAATCACCACAAGCTCTGATGAGTTTTGCGCAATTTGTTGGAACTAGTCTATGCACATGTGTTCTCAAGCCAATGGCTGGGCTAGCTAAAGCTCAGGCACCAACCTTCTAGAAAAGGCCGCGAATCCCACCAAGAGGGCTCCCATCATATGAAGGAGACATGGCTCCTGAAGCGGCTACCGATAGGTCTTCCTCCTGCAGAAGTCTCCAAGGGTACTGGTTTTGCCTCCAAGGAGGCACGTCCACCAGTAGAAGCTCAACAGCCTTTGCTGGCTTGATCTTTGGAAATCTCAGTGTGCCATCGCCCTGTCCATTTTTTTAAGGGGGTTTAGAGTAGGCTAATTATCTACGGATCATTTGATGAAGACCAACGAAGAGCTTCCGTCTCGTCTCTCTTTATTAATAACGGGGGTTTTAGAGTAGGGAAATTAGCCTTCATTATTTCTACAGCTCTTCAGTAGAGTGCCGATACGGTGGTATCAAGAGCAGGCGCAGACCAAGGAATCTTGGAAGAACTTTTATTACGTCTCCACGGCTTTACTAGCTACGGTAGCTTAGCAAATCATTCAAGATGTCCAACAAGAAGGCGAGCGCCACTGGTCCAGGTAGTGCAACTGCTGAGAGACGAAAAGGCCAATGTCGGAAACGCCCGATAGAAGCGACCGACCAAATATTGGGTGTTGTCGATGAAACGGATTATTCCGGACCCGTAGTGAATTGGAACACGTTGGCCAATCGGAATTGGGGGATGCGATCCGTGGTGGCGCAGTTGCCTCATCATGAATTGGACAGCCTGGTGGGTTGGGCCACTCATCACGTGACAGCGAATAATACCAAGAGTACTCAAGTTTCCAATCCACTGGAAATGGGAGATGATCCGTATCCACCACTTCCCTCCCATTTGGAGTATCTCCAAGAAATGGCACGGGACTATGTGTCTTCTCAACTCCCCAAGGACAAGAAGAAAAAGAAGAAGGGCAACGATCCGTTCGAACAAGTCTTGGAGAGCTTGGATACATCCGCTGCCGTGACGATGGGTCATGTGTTGGAAAACATGATCACGGCAAACCTACTCCCCTTGGCCGAGCTGCACGTACAACGATGTCGCCAACTGCAACAACCACCACCACAACAGTGTCAAGAATGGACATTGCCACCAGAGGAAGCCATTTCGCAGGTTCGACTGGCAGTGAAAGAGCCACATCACCACCACAACTCTCTGACATCGACTAGAACCCCATCTCGTGTCATGTTTCCACCCACAAACAACAACGAACAACAAGTCTCAATGGCCCAAAGAGCCTCCACCGAATTTTGCCAACGGCAGCAATTGGAACCCAAGTTTGTACGGCAAAACATGGATCTCTACGACTTGTTTCTACCCTGTCCACCACCGGAACAGTTGGATCCAACCGTCAAGATACACAGCAACAAGAAGAAGACTAGTAACAAGTATAAGTGAACCCCAACATTTTTGGTGGAGTTTGATAGCCACGGAAGTTAAATTTGGTCAACGTTGGTTCCTTGTAATTTCAAAAGAGTGCGATCCACTGGGTATTTCAGCTGCAACTCTTTAGCTAGCATAAGTTGCTAGTAGAGAGCTTCTCACAGAATGCATCTTATTGTGATACTAGCAGAGGGCCATCGCTCACTCTTTCATTCATTCATTCATTCATTCCATCTGCACTACTGTGGCACTAGCACTACTGTGGCACTACACAAATCAAGTCCACCAGAAGGATATCCAAGACGAAAATGTAGGCTTGTCAAGTGCGACACTGGCCTCGTCGCCCTTTTTATATGTAGTCTACTTTTGGTGTTCTTGCCATCACTCTTTGCTTGTCCCTTGCTCGTCTTCTTCGTACGCTCCTTGCCATTTGTTCCGACCGTTCAAGGTAGACTAGTAGTGTCTTCTTTTGTGGCAACAGCGGCACGGTTATTGTGGCTAGTGAGGTGTGCGTGTTGCCCACGACTTTGCTCCGCCGTGGAAGTTATTTCACAGACCTGCTGGCTTAGCATGACGGCATGGAGGAAAATGACGCATCGCCCATCGCCATCGCGTAGATGCCGACCATGGTCATCCTTCTTGCACTGCTACTACTACTACTGCTGTCATCTTCTTGTCACTTTCCTTGCTGCTCTGCCTTTGTGCCATCCACATCCCTTGCTGTCAAGCCAGACTGGTCGAAACAGGAACAACGATTGCGAAGACTCAAGATGCCGCCATTATTGGATCCTTCCTCATCGGCTGGTCACGATGTCGTAGACAGTCAAGCATGCAATGGCTACTGGTGTCTGTTGTTTGGAGGAGGAAAGCAACATGCTGGTATGCTCCCCACGGCCATGGCGAGTGGTACTAGTAGTTTCCTGACAACATCGTGGAAAAACAAGAGTAGTCTCGTGACGACGCTCGTCACCATTCTGTTACTGTGCGCCGCCACCATGTTCTATATGCACGTCTTGAATCCCAGTTTTGGCCGCGGCATGCAACGGATCTTTCAATTCTGGACATCTGTCACTCCGTGGATTGTCGAATACAAATCCATTCAATGGAATTTGCGGAGGTTACCGCCAGAGACCAACCAACACCGAATGAAAGCATTTCATCAAAAGACAGCACCCAAAGCCATTGCCCTCGTGCAACGCATGGGCGGCATTTACGTCAAAATGGGACAAGTACTGAGTACCATCGGCGTAGGAATCCTACACGATGACTATATTCAAGCCTTACGGCCATTGCAAGATGGCATTCCACCACGCCCTATACAGGAAATGGCCGCCATTTTCCAACAGTCCACGGGACAACGCATTGAAGATGTCTTTGAATGGATGGATTCGTCTCCCATTGGAGCGGCCAGTATTGGACAAGCCCACAAGGCCGTTCTCAAAAAGAACAACCCCAATGACCCCGACGATGTCGTCATTGTCAAAATACAATACCCGCAAGTAGCCGAACAATTCACGGCCGATCTCAACAATCTCGAGTTGTGTCTGAAAATTGTCCAACCGGGATGCGATGACATGATGCGGGGATTGCGAGAACGACATTCCCGCGAATTGGATTTTCGCGAGGAAGCCCAGCATTTGAGAGAATGTGCCGACAATATGAAGCGCCATCAATTGGAACCGGCTCACATTCGCATTCCGATGGTCCGCAATGAAACGGGACTTTGTACGCAACACGTCCTCGTTATGGAATATTTGCAAGGGACCACGCTGCATGCGGCCATTGCACAAGAACAAGATCGCATGGCGCGGGCATTGGGGCAGGAAGGTGGTGGAGATGCATTGCGAGAATTTATATTGGAACAAATTGGGGAGCATTTGGAACAGACACATGCACATGATGAGAATGATACTCATCATCATGACAACAAAGGCGGTGGTGATTGGAGTGCCATTAGTGCCGGGGGTGGAGCCGACTTGAACCCATTGCAACGAATCGCCATGGGACCCGTGGGAGCGGCTGTCTTTCGGACCTATGTCGGTGTTAGAAATGGACTGGACAATCTACGACAGGGTGTAGTCGATGTACTGCTTTTGCCAAGTACAGAACATCGACAGAAACGGCGGCAACAACGACAACAACGGAGACCCATTCATCATAACATGGGAAAGATCCTCAAGACTCTGGTCCATGTTCATGGATTGCAAATTCTGCGGGATGGAGTCTACAATGCGGTGCGTATGTATCGATCTATCTGTTTCGTGAAGCAGTGATTGTGCAAAGATTCAACGACGCCCTCACTCTCTCTCCAACTCTCTCCTCTTTCCAACTCTCTGTCTCTACCTCTGTGTGTACAGGATCCTCATCCAGGTATGTTGTGCGGTTTAGTTGGACTTTCATGTCAGTTCTTTCTCTTTGTGCAAGATTCCTCAACATTTTTTACACTGGTGGTCTCAGGCAATGTCTTGATACTGCCAGACGGTCGATTGGGGCTGATTGACTATGGAATGGTGGGACGAGTTACCAACGAACAACGCAAATCAATAGCCAAAACCATACTGGCATTGCATAAACACGACAAACAAGCCGTTACAGACATTTACAAGGAAGCTGGATACAGGGCTTCCTGGAAAGAAGGCAATGTCTTGGATGATGTCCATATTTTGCATAGATTTGCCAGCTTTCACTTTGATAGGTTTGATTTGTCACCGGTCCACGTGTTGGCAAAAGATACTGCCGACGAGGACGAACAGCAACGACAAGCAGACCATAACAAAATGCATCACAAGAACAACAAAGAGCATCATGGCAAACACCAGTTTCATTTGCCCAGATTTCGGCATCCCCGGAAACCCATGAACGTGTTGACTGTCCTTGAAACAACCATAGAACAGTCCGTGCCAGACTGGGTAGAGCAAGGTCGACGACTGGCAGGACTATTGTGTGGGGTTTCTCTACAAGCAGGAAGGCCCTTGTCCCTGGCCAAAGAATGGCATGCCATTGCAGAGGATGTCATGCAAGAGCCTGACGAAGGGATGGAGAACAATTCGGCAGATCAACAGGTCCAATGAACTTCTTGCTAGCCCACTACTGCTAATCTTAGACACGGCAAACTCACGCAGCAAGCGCGACAGACTTGGACGTGCAAGCAAGAATTCGTCATGGCTGCGGTGGCCGAATAGCAGATCCAGAAGCAACGACCTTGAACTTTAAGTTGTAGCAGCGGTTTTGATTCTTTTCAAGTCACGAGGAGCGGAGACTGCAGGCAGATTGAGATGCTGTCGCCGGCATCGATGCTTGATGGGCTATATTCGTCTCCAGTCTGCATCCCTTTCAACGTACCGGTACCCCCAGGCAGATGCTTTGTCGTGTTCCACTGACGGCATGATGAGGATGATTGCCATCACGTGGTTCGAAAGATATCCAGTGGCATTCTTTATCTGGCCAACCAGCAACCTGTAGCTACAACGGTACTTGAGAGCTTGCTAAATCTAAATCTGATCAGAGGTTACCGACTGCATAGGCCATAGGAGGGTTCGCGAAACCAGACATAACCGAGTTCCACTACTCTAGGCACCAGGGTGGATTGTCTCTGTCAAATAATTTAGCACTCATACTTTGCTGCATTTGATGGAGTTTGCAGCACGTGATTATTAATAGTGGAGGTTGCAAGCATTCTTGTACATACGGTTCACACACCGGTATACACGTGCACGCCCAGTTCGTAACGGCGAACCGGTTGCAGACTGTACAGAGCCATGTTTTGTACCGGTACCGACATCCCACATCTACACAAGCAAGAACTACTGTTCGAGTGCTGTACTGCGTACCGGTACATGTACCACTTAGAAAGAGCTCATCTTGATGCCACGTATTCAAAAGGAATTATTGATACATCAGCCACCGGGACATCAGTTGTTAAAGAGCTGCGAAAACTAAGACAAAGGGGTGTCAACTTCAGGCCCTTTCAATAATCGGACCATTCGCACCTCGGCGAGGTCGGACGCAGTAGGACTTAAAACAAAAGTCCACCAAGGCAACTGTATCATGTCCATGACCAAATTTGCCACCTGTAGTAGCACATCGATTCGATCATTCATCGCTCCCTCCACAAATCCTTGCCTTTCCTCCCATGCAAAGCTCTCATTATTTCTCATTTCAGTGACAAAGCATCTGTGCAAGAATATGGATACTGAAAATGAACCTCCGAGCGTTCTGCCAACGCCACGACGATCTCCATGAATGGAGATGGAGATACAATCACAGGCAAGAAGGATATCGCTCTGCTGTCAACGACAAGACCCTCCAGAAGATCCATCGTGCGGTCCACTGCTGCACGCCGTTTCAGCCCCGATGAACTGGCTGATGATGATGATGAAAAGTTCTTTTGGGCTGGAGCAACATCTGCTGCGAGTAATGGTGTTTGTTCTAACCGGCTCACAGCACTTTGGCAAACTGCTGCTCAAGGTGTGCGCACACCAGCATCATCCCTTGGGGTGCATGACGAGGAGACTATTCGTAATGAAACCCTACAAAAGTTTTTTGAAGGTCTTGATTTGGATGGAAGTGGTCTGTTGGAACGGCATGAACTGCAAGCAATCTTGATAGAAGCATCCAAAACTACCAAGATGCCCATGGATGAATCTATCATTGAAGCAGCCATTGATGCCCTGCTGGAAGATGTCCAGTCAGAGAAAGCTCTCAAATCAATGGCTCTGACGCGTGCTGCTGGCAACACTAGCAGTACTACTAGCTTTTGGGCAGCTGATGCCATCAATCTAGAGCAGTTCATTGACATGTTCCACCGTCACCCAGACATGTACAGGCTCTTTGAGACTGACAAGACTAGCAAGGATCTTAAAGAATATGTCAAAACTCGCCAAGTTTCGCCAAAAGAACAAAAGCTGGAAAATAAAGAAAATGAACAGGCATGGAGTTCCAGCTGGATTGATTGGAATGTCACCGCAGCTTGGCTTGTTCTCTACATCTTGGCTACGATCATTGCCTTTGCCACCAAAGCATACAAATATGCCAACCACGACGAAGCTCAAGCTG
>CAICTM010000522.1:0-61960 GCA_903772945.1 Seminavis robusta
GGTGTGGTCCCTGTAGGTATAAGGGTAGGGTTGGAATACAAATAAGTCAGCAAAAACTAAAAAAGTATCCTAGCTAGGTGGTGTCATTTTTTTTAAACCAGCTAAAAGCTATTTACATGCATCCTATTAGTGGGATATGCTTCTACCAGGAAAAAACTCTAAAGCTAGCAAAAACTATATCTAGTATTCTAGCTAGCAAGGGTATCTGCTACTAGCTTGCTATGGGAATCTGCTTCTAGCTTGCTATGGGAATCTGCTTTCTAGCTAGGGGGAATCTACTTCTAGCTAGCTAAGCACAAGCTAAGCACTAGCTAAGCAATAGAGGTATCTGCTTCTAAGCTACTGGAACGCTGTGGAAATCGCGGTAACTTGTCAGTCGTGCTTCCGATTTTGTCTAATTTTGAAATAAGACAAGATTGAAAACACGGTTTTGTCCTAATTCTCAATCTTGTCTTCAAATCTTGTCCTATAAGCCGGATTGTCTCTTCCGGTCTTGTCATATAGGACAAGGTTGCTGTCTCTAAATCTTTCATCTTGTCCTAAGTCTTCAAACCAATTTTCAACGACACTACTAGTAGCTATTACAAGACGACTATGACCGTACTCCATCTCTATCGACAGCTTCAGGAGCTTTGTTCTTTTTCTTCTTTTTACTCTTGGGTTTCCAAAAGCGCTTCTTTCCGTTCCATATCCAATTGTATGCAGGTATTCTTTATTTTGGCTAGCTAATAGATGTGATCTCTAAACACTTTCAGGGGGTAAGGATCGTATTGATCTCGAAGGCACCAAAGCTCCGCGGGTTCTAGCGTTTCGAGTAAGCCAAGCTCGATGCCTTCTTCCAATTTCTTTTTGATGCTTTGCTTCTGATCCATCCATGTCTGAGCGTAACCATGAGCACGACGCATTTGTGCACCAACTATATATATTATAAGGAACGGATGAACTTTTTAGGAGCGAGAGCTTTGGATCCCGTCAGAGATAGGTCCAACAGCTATGCTGGCCTACAGCTCCAGCACCCGCCGCTGGGCTTATCTCCAAGCAAAGCAGCAAGAAAGGATCGTCCTTTCTACCATAGTTTAGAAAATAGTACGAAAGATTGAACCCGATCCTGATTAGCTTGTAGCCCTTTTGATACCGCAGCAGTTAATACCAATCCTGTTGAGGACGGGCAGAAGCAGTAGGAGGTAGCAGATAGTACTGTCCCAGACTGCCACTGCACGATGAATAAGGAAGGCCCCCAGCTCCTGAGTAGAGCTGGCCCAAAGTGGGGTTCATGCAGAGAGCTTCTGCTGGCCTTCCTGTTCTGACTGACAGGACCAAGTCCTTGGTTGTGTGCCTACTGGAGGTGTTGAACACTCCTGAGGCACGACAAGGCTCCCTGAACTGCCTGACTACCGCTGTCCCTGAGGAAGGGTTTCAGCGAGGCCCAGTCCACTACTTGAGTATTGGAACTGAACCTTCTAGAAACTTATTGAGGAAATTGCTGAATGCAGCCTTGTCATCATCGGTTCTAGAGAGGTGCCGCTTCACAATCTTTCAAAGGCTTGAAAGCCGTGTCGAGAAGTTTTTGTACCCATGAAGAGCATATTCGGGACGGCTTGTAAAGATTTCACTGGTTGTCATTACTTTGTCGGGCTGTCTCGGAATCACATTGTCGATAATATCTTGCATCAAAAGCGCTCTAGCTTTGCTCTTGAGCCAGGATTCTTCGGCATCTGGTGGGATCTCGTCCAATGGGACTTCCAACTGCTCATCCTTAAAGATGTCGGGTGGTAATGGAGGAGGAGTCCTCGAATTCTTGGTGGTTTGACGTCGCGGCATGGTTTGTTGTGTGTTGTTGTTTGTTGCTGTTGCTGTAGACCCAACTAACTTCAAGAACTTTGAGAGCTAACAATCTAGCTCTCCAAGAAAGAATTTGAAGAGCAGGTAGACACGTAGAAATCCTACCACGAGCAGGCCTTGCTGGCTTAGGTCACCTCTGAATTCAGAATTCTGCTGCCTCCATTTTTTTGGCGGCCCAAAGGTGCCACAATGGTCTCAACCCGAAGTGGAAAGAAGGAAACAAAGGCTGATCCTGGTGGAGGGTCTGTTGCATCGTCTACTGTTGGCAGTAGACCAGGGTTACCAGCATTTGTAATCAAGTCTCTTGCAACTGACATCCAACGAGAGTACGGAGGAATTAACAAGCTAAAGGGCCCAAAGGTGATGCAAAAGCTTCTCGACAAGCACAACTCGGACGGCAAAGCTTTGTACGGAGAAGTTGACTCGGCTCTTCGTACCAAGAATAGCAACAAGGTAAACAAGTGGAAATTGTTGTCACAGGATCAGTGGCGGAGCAGAGTATTGCTGAAGCTATAAATTCCAGAAATGCCCACCAAGAAAGAGAAAGAACGAGAAAACCGATTCTTCGATCAGCTCAAAGGAAGACGAAGATGAGACGACGAACTGCCTGTTCCAGCAGTGATCGAGACGCCCACCAAACTACCCAAGAAGAAGCAGGAAACGCAGGAAACTCCGAAGTCAACACCAACAAAGCAGCAAGGGATCGCCAAGATCAAGAAATCTACCCCAACAAAACATCTTGCTGCCAGTCTCGACAATTTGAACTTGGGCAACAGCAACTCTAGCATTCGTACGTGCTGAGAAATGGAATAATGTTTGTTCTTGGTTGTTCTCCTCACTGCCTTTTGCTTGTTTCTTAGTTCCAATCCAAGTCGATATTGAAAATCCGGCAAATAATGGGCCACTTCAGGTCTACGAGCTCGGCCAGATGCTTGAGGGTGTGGGCGACCACAAAGGATATCTCTATTATGGATACGCTATTGTTCTTCTATTGGATCTCTGCTGGATTTTGGACGATCTGATGACCTTTTGGTATTCGGCGCGTATTACGAGCATCAATGAGATATTGGTCAAACTCCCCGACTGGGATTACAATCAGCGTTTCCATCGAGATGCATTTGAAGCATCGACAACGAACGCTGACAAGGGACTTGCGGGTGCATTGGATCATAGTCATGACAAGCTCAAGAAGAAGCAAACAAAGGGAGGGCCGGCTATCAAGCCGTTCCAATACTATCGACTTGTGTTTCGGATGATCACGAGTTCGATTGCCAAGACTATTTTTGTCCGATTCTGGAGAGGACAATTGGCTTCAGCTTTTATTGGAACTGTGAAGATTGACCATCAAATTGCAAAGGTGAAGGACTGAGAAGACAATTACGCAGTCTTTTTGGTTGTATGCGATCATCTCACCAGTCGCAAAAAGGCAAAGACGGAGGAGAAGGCCACATTGAGTGATTGCCACGCTAAGATTCTTGCTAGCCTTGGCTACACTGTTCCAGGTCCAGTAGAAAGCAGGCTGCAAACTTGCATTTGCTTTTAGTGTAGTGATCTAATGAAAAATGTTTTGTTACTCATTTTGTTGCCTCAGTAGCTGTGCCGTCGCCATATCCTCCAATCTAGTCACCTAGGCACATCTCTCCAGGTGCTGCCCTCTCCAGCACAACAGCTCCTCCGATTGTTCCGGTGCCAGTTCCGGCACCAGCTCCAACAAGGGAGAAGAGGTGAGCTGGAAAAGACAAGGCAGTTACCACCTCATCGCTTGCCCGAGCGGCAGCAGGCAGCAAGTGGGGAGGAGCACTGCAAGAATCTGCATTGATGTCGCTACTGACCTGAAAGCATTGTATAGTGTGAACTCACAAACAAACCAAAGCGAACAGCTGACGATTTGTCTTTGAACGATGATGCTCGAGCTGATCCGCCGATCAATACGGCGATACACACAGCGATATGGAGGCCGAGGCACGAGATGGATGACAAAGAAGAAGAACAAATTTTGATTACGCCGGTCCATACGATAATCTAACCAAAATGCTAGATTGCTAAACTTACTCAGAGCTCTAGCTATCCTGCATTCCATCCAACCAATACATGGTAGATTGGGCTGCCCAAATCCATCTTGTAGCAGCAAACAACAGTGACAGCCTCAAATCAGCTTGTGAAACGGTGGATGTGGGTGCATGAATCGGCTGCTGAGAACCTTGAATTCTTTTGTCATGCTCATTCAGCTTCTCGTGCCGTTTGAGAGCACGCGCTTGAATTTTTTTACGATTTGCTCATGACAATTGTTGGGTGTGCTTATGACATTGAAATCTTCCTCTGCATGATAGCCACTGTCCCCAATTGCTTTCTGCTTGCGTTGCCGAAGCTGATCTCTGAGGCCACGTTCGCGAAAGGTTGACAAGTCTGGCTCACCAGCCCGAAATGGTCCATTCATCCAAAGCAACGACTATCTTTCACAGAAATGCCAAATTCATAGTTCATTCCAGCCTTGTTGTATTTGTGGGAATAATACTCAGAAACTTGAGAGAACTCTGGGTGGCTCGGCTCATGTATCTAGCAATGGGTTCCATCAACAGTAATCGCCCAAATGTCATCAGCAGCATAATGCAATGGCCAGACAATTTTTTCGTGCTTCAATTGTTGGATTCTCTCAACGTAAAACCAAGTCCAGTCTCTGCACGTGTTGCGATGAAATCCCGTCGCTGCAGCGCGCTCATGCTCTGTTGGATATTGTCGGAGAAAGTGCATGGACATGAGAAAAAAATCAAGCCGAATTAAGCCAGCAGAGCTGTGTAACCTCGGCAGAAAGAGAAGCAGATACCCCTATTAGCTAGATAGCTAGCTAGAAGCAGATACCTGTAGTGCTTAGCTAGTGCTTAACTTGTGCTTAAATAGGTAAAAGCAGATCCCCTAGCTAGAAGCAGATTCCTATAGCAAGCTAAAAGCAGATACCCCAAGCTAGGTAGAATACTAGTTATATAGCTTTTGCTAGATTTAGAGTTTTTCCTGGTAGAAGCAGATCCCCCTACTAGTGTCCAGCCTTCTACGTATGTTAATTAACAAAATATATGTTAATTAACATACGATTTGGCTGAGCCAGCTTGCTATCTACCTTACCAGCCCTGAATAACAACATTAACCTGCTCGCTGAATAGTTGATAGTTAAGTTACATGTTGGTCTGTTAATTGACGGCTGAGAGAGCCAAGTTTCATGGGTATCAAGCTTGGCTTGCAGGCAGTCGGAACGCGCAACGCGATTTTCTTCATTTTTCTTTTCCGTAGAAAAGAAAGTCTGACAATGATGGATTGACCGCTCTTTTCTCTACCTTCCTGTCATTTGAATGCATGCAACATGCCTCCTGTTGTGGATGATACTCGTAAGGTAGTGGGTGGTGCCTGTTGGGCCCAGGCGAAGCATGTCTCTCGTGATGCAGGACGGATTTTTGGTTCTGCATGGTGTGCCGACACTTGGTTGGAAGGAATAGTCACCAAGGTAGACCTTAGGAAGTCCAATCCAAATGCGAAGAGAGCTACTACGTTCATTACAGCTTTGTACAAGGTCGGAGATGGTGAGAGAGAGAAGGAGCTGTCCATGCAGAGTCTGAAGGCGTCAAATCCAAATTCGAATCCAAATCCAACCACCACCGTTGATAATGCCGATCCAGTCGAACCAACAGCGGCACCCCCTCCACCACCCTCTCCTACCGCAATCGCCGCTGCTGCTAGCACCGATAACATAGAGGAAGGAGCTTCTCAACCTACGGGCACTGCTACGGCAACTGCAACAGCCGACAGCCAATCGGAAAGTGCCAGGGTGGAGGGTTCTTCACCTGAAAATCCGGAACATCAGCCCCGACATGATGGACGTACACCAGTGTCAAGCAACCATGGCTTCGATTGGTTCACTGATAAGCCCACTGATGTTGATGTTAATGGTCCGACATCTCGCAAGATGTGGACTATGAGATGCCAGTACAGTGGTCGAGAGTACACCCCTTGTTGTGATGAGATCGTGTCTTCGCGAAAGAAGACTTCAGAGTACACCCCTTATGATTTCTTCATGGCTTGCTTCCCCAAGACACAGCTGTACTACATGGTGTCGGAAACCAACAAGGTTCTACGAAAGGAAGAACGGAAAGCAACTACTATTGGCGAGGTATTAAAATGGCTTGGCATTAATCCACCCGTTTTGAGTTTGGTGAGCGGCAGAGTCTTTGGACCGAGAAGACCAATAACAAGTACATTCCTGCACCAAACTTTGGAAAGACTGGCATGACCAAGAATCGCTTTGAAGAGCTCACACGGTTCATGGTCTGGAGTGCTCAGCCAGAAGAGAAGCCCGCCAACATGGGGAATCAAACTTACAGATGGATGCTGGTGCAAGGATTTGTTGACCGTCTCAATGAGCATAGACAAGAGTACTATGATTTATCTTGGATTATTTGTGTTGATGAGTCCATGAGCAGGTGGTATGGGCTTGGTGGAAGTTGGATCAACATGGGCTTGCCTCACTATATTGCTCTTGACAGGAAGCCTGAAGATGGATGCGAGATCCAGAACGCCGCAGATGGCGTAACGTCAATCATGATGTATTTGAAACTGGTCAAGGCTACGGAGACAGATCAAGAAGCAAGGGACCAAGAATGAGCAACCGAAGACGTCGACTCTGGGTACGTATGTATCAAGAAGCTTACTCATGACTTTGTTGTTATTATCTAACACTTCCCTTCTTCTAATCCCGCGACAGGTACACTCATGGGTGCAACGTTCTCTATGAAATGGTCAAGGGATGGGCGAATACTGACAGAGTTGTCTGTGCCGACAGCTACTTTGCATCCGTCAATACAGCTCTACGTCTCAAGACTATTGGCCTACGATTTATTGGTGTTGTCAAAACAGCTACTAAGGGATTCCCAATGCACTACTTGAGTCGCTTCCAGCTACCTGCAGGAAGAGGAGATCGACATGCCGTCACAGGAGAACACCAAGGAACGTCTCTACTTGCTTTCGTCTGGTGTGACAGAGACCGACGCTATTTTATTTCTACTTGCAGTTCAATGTCGAATGGAATTCCCTATCTACGTTATCGATGGCGACAAGTTGATTCAACCAACATCAACACTGAGCCACAGCGAGTTGCACTCAACATTAGCCAACCCAAAGCCTGTGAGAAATACTACTCTGCCTGTGGTAAGATTGACCAGCACAACAGAACAAGGCAGCAGTCAATCATGATGGAGAAGAAGGTAAAGACCAACAGTTGGGACAAGAGAGTCAACATGTCGATCTTCTCAATGTGTGTTGTCCATTCATATGAGCTTGTCAAGGGAGCGCAAGGCATCGAGTCAATGTGGACACCACGAACGTTTGTCAAACAGCTCGCTGAACAGCTCATTGACAACACCTTCGAAGAAAGAGCTTTACGTAAGCGGGCTGGCAACCAAACAAGAACAACAGTTTCTATTACAGGCCCACCCACGCTTCCAACATGCGATCACCTTACCGCTCCCACACCAACCAAGCGACGCAAAAAGAAGAACAAGAGTCATGCTGCACAAGGTCCCTGCATTGAATGCGGCAAATACGTTACTCATGTCTGTCGAGCCTGTCAACTCAAGCAGCCTAACATCAAGGGCAAGCAGTATTGGATTTGCCACAAAGGAGGAAAGCTCTGCTTGGGCCGACACATCATCAAGGAGCATCCAGACAAGAACGCACGCAACAGAAGGTTCTCCCACGAGACAAGCGAAGACTGACTGTTGAATAGAGGCAGCCATGCTCTTGTTTAGGTTGCACAATTGTAAGTACTCGCTGATTGCTTCTATATCGATGAGGTATCCGTTTGTTGCTGTCGCTAACTGTTTGTGTTCTTTCTTTCAAACAGAAAAGTGAGAATCCAGGTAGATCCTACGGAACAATAGTACATTCGGTAGCCGTTGCAATTAATTAACATGAGAAATTTGAATCCGTGCTTCTTTTCTCCGTAGAAATCTACTGTGAGTGGTACTGTCGCTGTTCTCTTTTGTTATCTAACATTTTCTTATGTTAATTAATGGAATTCGCTGGAAGGCTGGACACTAGGAAGCATGTAAATAGCTTTAGCTGGTTTAAAAGTACCATCCTAGTTATTTAGTTTTTGCTGACTTATTTGTATTCTAACCCTACCCTTATACCTGCAGGGACCACCGTAGCAGGAAAAACAATTAAAGGGGTTGAGGGCTCTGGCAGCAAGACTGCCGAGGTTGATCCAGAATCTACGCGGCATTCTTCATTCTCAGATCGTTGGAGATCTTCAAAGATGGCGCACAGCACGGTTGGAGATGCTCCATATCGCGACAAGAACCTTTCGATGCTGGTTGATTCCTTGCAACTGTCGACAGTCTTCATGGAATAATCGGCAAACAGCAACCCCTCTCTAGCATCTCGCTAGGAGTGAGAACCACAAGCTGCCCTATGTCGTTCTCATCGTCGTAGTCGTCTTCGATGTCGGCCATGGTCTCCTTTTGATTGTTGCTGTTGAGTGGCTGTCATTGGTTTCTGCCTTGTCATTGGTTTCGTGATCTTGTCTTAAATCTACCAGTCTTGTCACCCAATCTTGTCTAGTGAGAATTATAGGACAAGATGTCGTGTCCTAATCGAGAATTAGGACAAAACGAGATTTCCAATCTTGTCTTAATTCCAAACCATCTTGTCTATACACGACTGCCCATTCCACAACGTTCCTGTAGCTAGCTAATAGGGGGATCTGCTTCTACACTGAAACCTTTCTGCCGAGGTTACACAGCTCCGCTGGCTTATAATAAAATTTCAATCTCATGAGGGCTCCCAAATCGAGTTCACCACGCATCACGCACTGCTTGTCTGATCGCGATGAAAGTCAGCTGGAACTGGTCTTGAAATAAGATGCATCTTCATGTTCCTAAAGACACTACAGCGTACCGGTACCGTAGAGGCTTGGTCGCCAACTAACTTTATTAGGTTTACTTTATTTCTAGCTAGCTGATTTCTACTTGGATTGATCACCTACTTTTTGATGTAGCAGAGTTGCTCGGCTCCGATGAGTCCTCCTTCGCTGCTTCGGCATTTTTCTTTTGTTGCTTGACAAAGGTCTGCGCTTCTGCGATAAGAGCAACCTCGTCGAGGGCGTTGGATGAGGAACGAATAGGTTGTCCATGACGCACTCGCTTCAGAATGTCTCCCAGCTTGAGAACGTATTCCTGGTGGTTGCTCACGAGATCAGAAATGTCAATATTCTCCACTCCAGGCACTGCCACTGTACAGTTACCGCACACGGGCTTAAAGCTCTCCATCATTTGTTTGTACTTGAACATCAAGGACAAGATTTTGTCGGTTCGAGAGTACACATTCACAAATCTCCCTGCAACGACTTGACGGCACGCTTTCCACGAGGAAAGACTCAAATACATGGGAGCGCCCATCACAACAACATCCTCTACAACCGAAGCAGGTTCTCGATCGAATTCCAACTCTTCGAGCATCCACTTCTTTTCTCTTTTGCTGGGGCTCTTGCCGTCCTCGTCTTGTTGGGCAAAGCCAATGGCTCGAGAGTTCTTTTGTTCGTGGTACTCTTCCCATTCTTGCTGGTACACGAGAAGTTGTTTGAGACAGGAGAAGACGACACGAGCACCAAAGGAATAGCCCAAGAGTGTCACTGGGCGATGCCCGGCGTTGTTCACCAACAGACTACGAGCAAGCTCTTTGCCTGCTTCTTCTGCACGGGAAACAACAACGGACCATGTCTCATCGATGGAATTCATGGCCTGGTGATACAAAACTGTGTTTGTGAGACCGAAGTGGCATGATGGCGAATGGATCGGCGAGACACACATTTTTCTTTCACTCACCTGGACCAAGTAGATTGGCACGGAAGCCGCCAATGCAAGGGTGTTGGCCACCATGAACTTTAGCGCCTGCTGCCCTGCACTCGCCGCCGTTGTGAGAGCTACTTCCTTGAAGCATTGAGAAAGCTTCATCAGCATATGGGTCTCCCAGTGCAAGCTGTAGACTTCACCGCCATAACGTGAACTAAAGTCCCAAACAGTCGCCAAGTGCGCTGGAGGGATGAGGTTTTCGAGCGACGATGAGGGTGCTACTTGTTCAAACACGGACGCATAGCATTGCCTTTGAAAGTGTCCCGGCGACGGAGCTTCTTCCTTTTCCTCTGCTGCCGCACTCATCTCCTCCGATACCACGCTCACAATGCTCTTGTCGTCCAAGGCCAAAACTGAACCATCGTCGGCATGATCTACCAAGCCATTCGCACGATCTTTCTGACTAGGTGTGGCAATAAAGTTCTGGACATGATCGGGGAGATGGGCATGCCTGGCCTTCTTTTCCTCTCCTCGCGCTTTGCCAATCTCCACAATCAACTTGTCTAGTACCAACACCTCCATTTCTGTCAGCGAAGCATCGTATCGTGGACCAAACCGCAGAGGAAACAGAGTATCGGGATTGCATCCGTACTTGTCCTCCAAGAGCTCCCAGAAGGTTGACTCTTCCTTCTTCCATCGTTTCAACAAATTGCTGCACACAGGTATCAGATCAGGATTATAAACTCGATAGAATCGTTGCAGTTTCTCCAGCTTGGAAGCGGGCGGCTTTGTCGGCGAGATCCCCCAGGGCCTTTGAAAGTCTTGTTTATCTGTCAACCACCCCGATATGCAGATTGTTCGGGAGAGTTCTGGTTTTGCAGGAAGCGCCGTTGGATCTACTTCTCCTTGTTGATTATTATTATTGCTGTTGTTGCCGTTGTTGGAGTTGCGATTCTTAAACGCCTTGGCTTTGTCACGCCACCGGGCAATACGTGGTTGTTGCGCTTTGGCCTGTTCTTTTTCCTGAGGAAGCAAGTCCGGTTGCGACGATTCACTGGTATCGTCTTGCTTGGCAGTGGTCGATGTCGATTGTACAATGGTGAATTCGGTAAGACCCGCCGTCCGTCGTCTCATTTTGTAGGCTGCCAAGCTCCCTCCGGCTACCCCAAAGATGTGCACCACGGCCGTGGTACTAGCCAAGGACATGAAAGTTCCAGCCACTGCTCCCATCCCCAGAAACGTCAATGCACCGGCAATGGCCGGTGCTGCCATGCCTCCAGTGACGGCCAAGAGCGTCCCAGCCACAACCCCGACGCCGCCAATTTTGAGCCCACGGACCAGGTGCTTTTTGGCACCGGAAAGTTTCTTTTTGTTTTTCTTGACCGTGACAACTTGGACTTCATCCCCGGCTCCTAATTCTTCGATATCGTCCAAACTGACTTCTTGCGCTGGAGCGGTTTCGAAACTGTCGTCGACGACATGAATGACATTGTCTTCGCCATCTTGTTGTTGCTGTTGTGCATCATTGGCCAGTTTCAACAGTCGTTCCGCCATGGCCGTTTCAATCTGTTCAAACTTTCGCGTGGCAAACGAGACCCATGTGGTGTAATTTTTGATTTTCCATTCCATCAAGTGGTCCCCGGAATACTCCAACGTTCGTTCGATATCTTGAATCAGTACGGCGACGGCGAGCGATTTGAAGGCGTATCGGACTCGCGCATCGTATCCCCGTTTCGTGGCATGCAACAAGTGTTGAAACAGCAACCAGCAGAGACATCGATAGCCTGCTCCGGGACTTAGTTTTGGCAAATGCTGTAATAGTTCCGGGTCGTATTCGGTCATCCACTCGTGTTGTTTGAGATATTGTTGTTGCATTTGTTTTTGTCTCGGATCGACTGCTGTTATTTCTTGCGCATTGGCCACATCCTCTGGGGCATCGTCCTGATCACTCCCATTGTCGTCACTGCCGTCACTGCCACCACTGCCATCACCACTTCCCACATTGCTGGACCATCGTTTGGACGACATGCGGCGCGAGACGACCATCAAGTTACTGCCCGCCGGCACGACACGAGGAGTTTTGAGTGCTTCGAGACGGGGTTTGGTTTCGTCGTAGATTTGTTGACTAATTTCCTTGTCGAGTAGTAAGTGATCGCAGGATGCCTGCAAGAACTGATCGGCAATAATGTACCGACGTCGATAATGTCTTGTGGCTGCCAATTGTAGTTTTTGTTGTGCCTTGGATATTCGTTTGCGGCGTTGTTTTTGTTCCTGTTGTTGTCGAATCGAGTTGGTATTGCTGTTGCTGGACGTGTTGCTGTGCGTGCTCTGATCATCATCGTCTTCTTCGTCTTCGACATTATGACTACTGTCCATACTAGTGTCTTGGATGTTGTTGTTTCTACCACGTCCCCATCGTCTCCATCGACGCCGTGCTGGACCGGTGTTGTTGTTACTGTTGTTGTTGTTGTTTTGCGCTGTTGGCTTTGGTTTGCTTTTTTTGACAGCCACTTCGTCCTCTTCCTCTTCTTCTAGAAACATGGAAACGTCATTGGCACTCCTCATGGAGGAAGTGACGGCTGCATCCACCCTCATGGCAGCTTCCTGGGCATTGTCAAGCTCCTCGTCACTGGAAAGAGTTTCCATGGATGTCATTTTTTGTTGCTTTTGTGTTTGCTTTGTTGGTGTTGTTTCTGTTTCATTGGAAGGTTTTGTATTTTCTGGTTGGGTATTATTGTTGTTTTCTGGGTGTTCACTATCATTTTGGTTGCAGTCATCTGCTTCTTCCTCTTCTTCTAGAATTTGTTGTTGTTGTGTTGTTGTGGCTGTATCTCCATCATCTTCCATGACATCGTACTTGTAAGAAGAAGTCAAAATGGCGGCCAGGCAGGTCTGTTCAGTAAAAAACCAAACACAAGTGAGTGAGCAAGTGAGTGATGGAGTATGCATGGATTGATCAGTGTGACTTGACTCACCAAGAATAGTTTTCTATCTTCCATGGAAGGCAACTCATGCTCTTCAATATGACTTTTGTCTTCTGATCCCAGAGAACAAGTCTCCGAAGCTTCAATTTCATCATCCAAAGTAAACAAATCCTCCATCTTGTACTCAAATAAAACTTTGCAAGTGTTTCCACTGAGCTTGCTTCCACTGAGCTTGCTTCAGCAAGATTGTAAATTGCCCTGTCTTTTAAAATAGAACCTTGCAACACAAATCTTGCAAGTCTTGCAATAAGCTTCAGCTTCAACTCAGCTTGGAAAATCCAAGATTGTAGGCAGGGTAGCAAACTAGCTGAATGGCTAATGACTTTGGGTAGCAAGTTGCTCAATTCAATTCTTCCTTTCTTGGGAGAATTTCAGTCAGATCTGTCTCTCTCTCTCTGTCTCTCTCTCTCTTGTCCTTCTGATCAGGACTCTCTCTCTCTGTGTGTGTGTCCCTTTGCCCCTGAACTTGTAGCTAATCTTCAAGGCTTCAGGAGGGATGGATTAGGTAGATAATAAATAACCAAGCAAGCCAAGAAAAAAGCTTCGTGGACACCAGTCTTTGGAATTTCGCCAAACCAAAATCTCCCAGTACATGTACTACCCTGAGTACGAGTATCTTGGAGAGCCAGCAGTGAAGAGCTAGGCTAAGACTACGGTACCAGTTGCAGAAGCCACAGCCCAAGATGGTTGGTTGCCGTTGAGCTTCGCCAACAAGAACAAGTCTAACACCAGTATCCTGTACCAGCAGACTCAATGCAGTGTCAATGGATGGTAACTTAACTGGACTGTATGTATGTATGTGGTCTTGAATGACACGGTCAAGCGATGGTTATCTTCTCCGTCTTGGATGCCAATGGCACGCGGTTGCTTGGTTCGACTTGGTTCGGAGGCAAGACCACCATCTATTTCTGCCCGTTGCTTTCTCGAAAATTGAAAGATCCGGTAGCGCCGGGCACTCCAAAAACCCGAACCATTCGGGTGACTTCAGGTCATTCTGTGACCACAAATGACTCGAATGACGTCAATCAAAGTCATCAGAGACAGCAAGAGCTCTAACCCTAGATAAGACTTGAAGACGGATGGACACACGTCAGTTCCGGCAAGAGTGACATCCAAGTCTTGCAGCTCCCCAATTCGATCCAGCTGGTCTTCTTTGACAACGGCAAAGAAAAAGGGCCATCAAAAGTAGATAGGGGCCATCAAAAGTCGAAAGATGAAGTGGTCTGCAGCCAACACTAAGAAATTTCGATCTCCAGGCATGTGTGCCACTGTCCATAATATAGCCACCATCCTTATCAAGCCCACTAGCTACTAGTAGCTAGCTAGCAATACAGAAGCCTTTCCTATTATTGTAGTATAGAGGAAGAATGGCAGACACAACCCAGCAGCAACCTGCAGCAACCACCACAGATGAGGAGACCAAGCAAGATGACGATGAGCGTTCCGTGGAATCGGCAAGACTAAGGGACAGTTTTATTAGATTGACTACCCAAGGTACCCCTGATCATACTGATGAAGATGATGCACCCTCCCAAGGCCCTTTTTACCGTAGGTATCTCACATGGATTACAACTGCTAACGATTACAACCACAACAATGGCAATGACAACAACAACAACAATGACAATAGTACCATGGACACAACCACAATGCACTCCACAACCACTCTTCCTCCTTCACTGGCACAAGCTCCTACCACACCGGCCGTTCTTACCATGCTGCTTCCCTTGGCGTGCATTGTCACACACATCATTTTTGCTTATGGACAATGGGCTCCCATGTGGAGATTATCACTCACAGCAGAAGATATGGATGTCACCGCACAAGCACAAACTGCACTCACCAAGAAAATTTTCAATCAACTCGGTCTAGACCAAACGCCAGGGTTTACCCATGACGGTGACACGTTGAATTATCAAATCGAACAAGAACACACCGTGCAAACATTCACCTATGGATTTGCGGTACAAGAATTGTGGCAAGCCTATGGCATGCCAGGCGTCTTTTTGCCACGGTGTGCCGCCATTTTACTCGTCATCTTTTCCGGCATTTGGCCACATCTCAAACTCATCTTGTTGCAATGGTCGTGGTCCTCTCGACGCTTGTCACTGACACCCAATCGACGCACACGGACTCTTGGGTGGTTGGCACTCTTGGGCAAATGGTCCTTGGCCGATGTCCTCACGGTCTGTGTCATGGTCGGAGTCCTCAATTTGGAATGGGTCATTGATCCACCCACTGTGAAAGAGGGAATTGCCAATAATTTGGCCATGTTGATTGATTTGGCCAAACAAGTTTGGGATGATGGACAAATATGTTCCGTCATGCTATCTTTTGATGCATCCGATTGTGGATCCAAAGACTTGAGTATCAAACAACATTTGGAATGTTTTGCCTGCAAAAAGTTTGTCTGGATGGCATATCATGAACCGGATGTGGTGGAAAAACAAGGAAAAGCCATTGTTAAGGGAATTGAAATGAGTGGACATGGGGCCGTACGATTGTCGGTAGTGGGAATGGAAGGGATCTATGCCTTTTGCATTGCCGTCATTTTGTCCGTTCTACTCAGTGTCATTGTTGATTGGTACAACTACAAGTACATTGAGACGCTGCGCGAAAAAATTGCTGCAAGACAACGGGGGGAGGATACAGATTTGACACTCTCCATCACAACAAATCCGGAGGAAGCAGCATCGCTCTTGTTAGTGGGCGACACTACTTCCGAAGCCTCCGAACCCTTGCTGGAGAACAGCAGTAGTGGCACACCCTTTGAACCACTCGAAATCATGGAAGATGATTCTTCTGTTTTGGATCATTGGGTCCAACGCACTACGTCGGCACCGGCCTACACGTGCCTCCATTGTCATCACATCCTACCCATGGTCACACTGGTGTTGGTTGGAATGGCCCTGTACACACCCTCCATGGAACGAAATGTTGGTGGTGCCATTCCCAAGTATCTCAAAGAGGTGCTGGGGCTCGATCTCAATCACAAATATTCCCTAGCGTCACTCCAAGACTTGACTGGAGCCGCCGGTGGTATGGATCTCTTGTTGATGGGTACCTTTGCACTCTTTATTGTCTTGGGGCCACTGTTGCGAGCCATTCTGGTTGTGTTGGTGGCCATGACCGCCAAGACAACAGCATCGACACGAACACAGCGCATTCGATCGCTACTGGTCCATGTCAGCAACTTTTTGGCTGCCTTTTGTGCCTGGGAAGTCTTCTTTGCTGCTATGTTCATGGTGGAATTAATCATGCCCAGTGCCACCAATACCATTTTGAATACACCCGCCTGTGAAATTCTATCGGGAGATGGTTCCTCTTGCCTCCAAGTATCCTACGAACGTGTTTCTACAACCTTTGCCTTTTTGATACTGGGATGGTGCCTTGTGGGTGGACTCTCCATTCACGTTTCCATGGAAGATAGCAAAGAGCGAATGATGGAACGACACAATGGACAAGTGGACAGCCTAGAAGCCTATCGGCCATTGCCCTATTTCGATGGTGGTTTGCCCCCAACGGAAATTCATGCCGGAAACAGTCGTCCATTGGCATTTGGGGATGACAACAATAGCAACACCAATGGTGGGGCATCCATGATGGAAGAACAGCTCGTGTAGCCTTGTGCGCAGCTGGTCTTCCTGGTGACCGCTGGGCACCAAAGATGGGAGCGATTCCCTGTGGTGGAGGTGTTCCATTATTTCTCCTCACTCTCTTTTCCAACTTTCCAAATCATGTCTTGTATCACAAAATCTATTTCAAGGGAAACCTACCCTTCTTGTGCTAAATTAAGAGAAGTTTGTCCAAACTCAATTGCACATTGTTTCTGTGAAGATTGATGCACTCAAATCCGGGTGCCACGGTGATACAGTTGCATGTATGGCTGAGCGGAGCTGAACGGCTAAACAGAAAGGAAAGTCCACGAATTTTGCGTAAACTTCTGGCCTTCCAACCTCGAAGGTAGTAGAGCGAAGAATCGGGGTATTATGGAAACAAGTGATACTACATGTCGGCCAGTTTGACGATCATTCATGGCCTTGTCAGCCCTTGGGTACTGCTGGTGTGAATAACGATGTAGACCAAGTCCCCAAGGATTGGTTGCAGGAGGGACAGTTTGTGGCAAAAGTGCATCAACGCACGTATACGCGAAATGGATCTGGTAGATACGGTACCAGGTACCGGGGCACGCTGATTCGATGCGACCAGAAAATGCGATCACAATGCCCCTCCTTGATTGCATGGTCAGTTGCTCCTATACTACAGAAGGAAGCAGACCAATGGAAGTCTGCGAGGACCCTTTTCTTCGATGTAACTTAGAAAGGAAGAGTGGCATGCCTCTACCAATAGGTTCCCGCACCCAGATCACATCATGTATGCTAGCAGCAAAAGCGTGAGCGTCAATCTTGAGCAGGCTTCCTCGCCAGTGTCTTGATTGATGCCTTCTCCTACTACACGACGGGACTGTCTCCTGGCCACATCGGCATGCATCAGGATACCGCGGGAACACGGAAAGCCTCAAATTTCTGTTTCGGTGGGAAGAATCGAATCATAGATACGGTAGCATTTGAGGCACGACTAGATGTCACCGATGCCGTTTGGCAAGCTTGGCAGCTGCCACTCTTGTCAAAAAGAATATATGCCGATCCCGTCTCGCCAGCACATTGAGATTGCGGTCACATCTGGCGGAGCCAATCCCAGATGAAGCCTCCCATGGAGAAGACATTCCTACCTGTGCCAACTCGTAAACCCAATATCGTCGTACATGTAGTTCAAGACATCAATTGAGCTCTGAGCCGTCGTACCGTAGGGAGGTGTTGACCCCTCCGAGTCCTGTTAAGAGGGGTGCCAACAATAACGATGACAGCTTCATTTTGCTTAGATCTTTTTACTCACAACTCGCTGTATAGCTTCTGGTACGTACAGTACCGGTGTGTATTCAAATGCGAAAGGGTCAATGTGCAATGAACCGACGCCAAGATTGTTTGTGGCTGGAATGGGGCAATGAGAGAACTGGAGCGGGACGGAGACTCAGGTTGTCGCTACATCCAACATCATAGGTTATTCACGCTGTTCTTTTCCTCTTCCTCTCTCTAAAATTGGCGCTAGAAAAGATCTGGCCTGATTCGTTTGAGAAAACATGCGTTTTTGGTTGGGTTTTCGGTGTCACGTGTTGGTTTTGGTGGGAGTCAAATATTTCGGTCACACTTCATACGGGCCTCATCCTGTAAGTGCGACCGGATGTGTCCGGCGTTCGGCAGCAATTTCAGCGTCCAACCATCAAAACCCTTAGCGAGGTTTCTGGCGAAGGCGTCACTCATTCAGTGCCAGTTCACTGCGTTGCAGTTGTCGAACCTTTTGGATGTGGCCAATGGTAAAAAATGGCAGAACAAAGAACACCAATCAATTCCACCCCAGTTTCCTTTCTCCCAAGTCCCAAGCGGAAGCAATGTAAGAGAGACAGGAAACAGATTTCTGTGTGCTACGTGCTCATCTTTGGATATCAACAAATACCCTTACAACAGTGCTGGCAACATCCACACAGAGAGATTTTCCACCTCCAATCGTTCGGAAGAGCTATTTATTTGTCCATTTTGAGATAGAAGCGCAAGTTCAGTCTGATCTGAGCCTGTGAACTGCCTCTACCGGCAGTACCTGGTACGGACAACAGCGACATTTGCCCATTCATCCAGCACCAACAAAGCAACCAAACTGAGGGTAGACCTGAATAAGATTGTTGAAGTGTCAGTCCACGTACCCTGCTGGTCGAATGAAGATCCCCACTCTCTTCTTGGCCTCCTGTCTTTTGGCCAGGGCACAAAATGAAGCCCCCTTGTTTAGTCCCAACCGAGTTGGCAACTATCTCTGTGACATTTATCTGGCACCCTCAGACATTGGTGGATGGGGAGTCTATGCTGGCCGCGACTTTGAGGGAGGGGAAGTAGTGGAAATTGCACCCCGATATGTCCCTCTCAAAACCACCGAATTTTTGCACAACAATGCCTTGAATGACTTTCATTATGGTTTCACCTTTCAACGAGATCCAGAAGAGACATCCTTTGGTGCCGCCATTTTTGGAATGTCCATGTTTTACAATCATGGAGTGGGAGCCCAACAAAATGTCTTCTACACTAATTTTGGCTTTGAACCCAACAAACACATGCCATGGGGGTCCATGATGCTTGGCTTTGTGGCCAGTCATGATATTCGACGAGGTGAAGAGTTGCTATCATCCTATGGAGAAACTGAACAGTGGTTTACATACCGTGACTTAGAGATGGCACAACGAGACGAGCAAGTGATTCCATCTCTGGAGAAATTGGCCAAGATGGAACAACAACAATGCGCAAAATCAATTGCAGGAATTGGGCATTCCACTTGGATTGATCGCATTGTAGCAGCGGAAGACATCTATGAAATCAATTTTCCTTACATTGAAAAGGAGGAAATGCTCCCGTTACAAGATCATCCAACGGCAGTTGCCAAGGAATTCGTGCAGGATGGTTCTCTCATAGAACAGGCTCCAGCGCTGGTGGTCCCCATGGCCACTTTTAAAGGCTCGCCACTGGAACCCATGATAATTGCTTGGACTGATTTGGATCCATCACTGCAGGAGGTGGTTCACGATTTGCGAGCAAAGGGTGTTTACAGGATGAAAGGAATTGACACAGAAACTGGACGTCTTGCCCCAGATGTCTTAGAATTCTTTGAGGACTCGGCAATCCTTCCTGCAGCAGGCCACATTGGCTTGGTGCGCAAAGTGGGACCTAATGGTGACAGCAACTGTCATTTGGGCATTGAATCTGCTGCAAGGGATATAGAGAATGCTGACATTGGAAGCTCTGGAATCATTTTGAAATTGTATGCTACCAGAGATATACAGCCAGGAGAGGAACTGTTGCTGAACCTTCCTGATTCCAGTTCCTGGAAGACCAAGATGGATCTTTCACAGCATTTGGGACTCACTGGACAGCCCATTCCGAAGCATCTTGTTGACACTTACAATCCTGGAGTTGACTTGCCATTGGATGACGAGGAAGAACCAGATTTGTGAGAGTCATAGATGGTTGGGGCTTGACATTAGGGCAAAATTTGATGGTTGCCTTTCTCTGTCAGTAGAGCTTACATTTCCTCATGAATTGATGTCTAGTTGCAATACGCAGAACCCCAGCCCTGGAAGTTGACCACGACTTCCCTTGTTGATAGCACCTTGGATTCTACTTCCTATCCTTCCACACCTGCGCAATATCGATAGGGAGACACCTGCGCAAAGTACAGCAGCCATATTTGATTTGTGGCCACCAAACTTCAACTTGGGGTCGTCCCATAGTGGAAAATTGACAAACTTTTGTGGCAGCGCAGACTTGAATAATGAGATGGTGCTTCAAGCGAAGGCAAGGTGGAGAGTGAAGCATTCATTCCACGCTTTCTTTCCGCCACCATAGCCACCAACTTTGGAGCCGGTACAGCCCGAGCTGACGAGCTTAATTAAGCGAGTTATCCATGGTCGATCCAGATCCAAGCACCAACCACACCTTCCCAGCTACGGTATATCTCTTTCAGCTCCCTCTCCATCTAGATCTCTTGCAGCCGCAAGTGCAAGGAGGACAGCCAAGCCCATGACGACGCCGGCGATGACTACTGGTCTCGGATAGAGGACCATGAGCCCATGAATGGTGACGATGGCAGAAGAGGCCATGACCAAGCAGATGGCGTGGAGCCCTTGGAGGATCGCGACAACGACGAACCCTTGGAGCTCGTGCATGTTGGTGACAACGATGATGTCGCTGCCTCAAGATCTCGCTCCGAATCCAAGAGCCACGACACGTGCAAGAAGAGAACAAGTCCGAAAGAACGAGTCGAGTCTGCTTTCCGAAAAACCAAGTCTAAGCACGAAGGCAACTGCAGGAAGAAACAAGCTGACGATGATGATGGCAGCGACGATGAAGATGCCCCAGCATCTGGATCCAACGGAGCACGCAATGATAGTCACGAGGGCAAGACTTGGTGACGATTGACAGCAATGCGTCAATGGACAAGTCCCACGCCTGGGGGTGGTGACAGCAGCCTAGCCCGCACAAGGGACGAGCCAATCGAACAGCAGTCAAGCCTGTGTAAGTACTTCGGCTACCGGTAGCTAGTCCAAGGATGACGAGTTGACTAAACACTAGATAAGACAGCTTGGTGTCCATGCCAGATTCTTCCAAACAATTCCTACACAATAGTTCGTGCATTTAGCCAAATGAGCCATTTTGGTCTTGGCCAAAGCAGCTTCGAGTTCTCGGCTCCTACAAAGTCATTCAGACGGTAGCTTGAGGAAGAGCGCTGCGCTTCCTCATTTTCTGCTTCATCCCGAACTGACGAAGAGCCCATGCTACTGCCTGCTGTGATTGCCAAGTGTTGAGACGACGAACAAATCAAGAGAGGACATCCATCAGCGAAGCCGCAGAGAACAATCTTCTGCAGGTGCTCTGCCCCCAGCACCTTCCAAGGTTCAAGACAAACTCTGACTAATAATGGCATGATGCAGCGGTGCTCACTAGCGGACCGTACCTTAGGAAGAGATGGAGCACCAAAAGACTGGAGACAGCAGAGGAACTGGCCGTTGCCTTGCACGAGGACGAACGAACCAAGACATCCCTGACGATCAGAAGATGAGATGGAGCTTGGACCGAGACCCAAGACGAACGAAGCACCAAGCACCATCCAACCAACCATCCAACCGTAACCATTCAACCAACCTACCATCCATACAACCATACAACCATACAACCATACAACCATACAACCATACAACCATACAACCATACAACCATACATCCAACCAAACCCCCGGCAACCCGATCAGGCAGCAGTTTGCGCCCTCCTGTAACTATAAAGATCAAAAGCTCTATAGTCATAGTGATAGCCTCAATATTTGCTATGGTTACGATGCTAGCTAGACTACCTTGTAGACAGCCTCAAAGTAGTCTATAAGCACACAGAAGTATGACTGTTCTTTGCTTAACATTTCTGTAAAGTCTGCACACAGAATTTTGACTGTTCTTTGCTTTTTTTAAAAACATTTCTGGAGCGCCTGAAAACGGGACTCGCGAGCACCTCTTCCGCGAATCCGCGACTCGAATAACCGCGAATAACCGCGAAAATCCGCGAGATTTAGGATGCCACTTTTAAAAGATATAGAGGAGTTGGTTCTTAAATCTCGCGGATTCTCGCGGTTATTCGCGGTTATTCGCGGATCGGCGGATCGTTTCGTGGATCACGGATTCGTGGAAAACCGTTAAATCCGCGGATCGTGCCACGATTCGCGGATTATCAGCCGCTCCTGTAAAGTTGAATACTCGGTATCTTGAACCCACTTATCTTATTAATTATGAGTGAGGAGTGTAGAGTAGAGCTTCTTTTTGCTTCCAGAAACGTACATGTAAAGGGCACTATTCATGACTTCTTCGTGATTGTGTTGTCATCCAGTCACGAATACACTCCCACCACACATTTTTTGTTTTTGTTTTCTCAAGGTAACCCCCAAAATTTTCTTTGGCAGAGCAACTCGAACACAAATGGAACCATGGGCAAGGCCAAGAAGCGTAGCAAAGGATCCAGTGGTGGCGACTCTGGTGGAGCGACGACCACTTGGGACAGTGCCCATCATTCGTTGCGACAAGAACAACAAGCCAATAAACGGTACAAAAAGCAGCAACAAAGGCAAGAAGAGGGAGAAGGAGAAGGAGAAGGCAAGCAACCAGTCAAGGAAGACAAGCATCAAGTCAAGGAAGAACGACGATTCAAACTGACTGCCAAATTGACCCATGATTCAAGAGAAAAACGAGAAGGTGCCAAATTGCGTCTGAATATTACCAAAACCCAACGAGAAATTGAAACACTGAGAGAACGATTGCGAAAATGGGACAATGCCGAAGAACAAGAACGTCTGGATGAAGAGGAACGCAAACGAAAGGAACCACCCAAAAAGAAGGGTCGATTGGGACCGGAATCTTGGAAACTCAAGGGTGCTGCTCGTCCCGCTTGGATGGTCAATGAATTCGATGTCCGTTACGAGTGTCCTCATCTAAAGGCACATGAAAAAGCTCGAGAAAAAGCCAAACGAGTGCAGAATCTACTCATTCTCTACAAGGGGAAATTTGGACAACAATTTGCGGATAACGACCTTTCCTATCCCTATCGACGGCAACTTCTCGCACTTCTCATGCAATACGGTCTACTCAACAAAGAAGCCAAAAAGTACAAGACGGCACGGACTGCTTTGTTGGAATGCCTCGATTTGGACGGCATTCAACATCCCATCACCAATGCCCGATGTCACTTGATGCGACTCTATCTACAAGTCAATCGACCCCAGTCGGTACATGAATTGTGGAATACACGACTCTCCGCCGCGGGCAATCAGGAAACATCCGTCTGGGTCCTCTATTCGGTGGCGTTGGTGGAATACATTCGTTGGAACGACTTTGGTGAATCCACCCGCCAACAAGCCGAACAGGCATTGCTACGAGCTTTTGCCGGAAATCCACTCTGTGCCTATTACTTGGCATTTGCCGACTTTTTTCATCAGTACATGGAATACACCGATGACATTGAAGATGCCGACGATCCACTGGGACAAGCCATTGAGTACTGTCATGACGAACAAATGGGCATGTGGATGGGTACCGAGGGTGCCTTGCAATGGGTGCAAGATACACTCTTGCGTGCCAAGGCAGACTTTGATTGGAATCGTCGACTCGAAATGATTGAAGCCGAGCAGAAGGCAAACGGTGAAGATGATCAGAATGGAGAGGAAGAAGACGAGGAGGAGTCACAAGAAGACCAAGCGGATCTTCTCATGTTTGTGGGCATGTTTCGAACAACCATGGAAATGCTAGAGGCCAACGGATCGCTAGCGCGGGTGCCACCAGCAATTGTGGAAGATGCAAAGGACAACAACCAGCAATCGGAAGGACAAGAAAAGAAGGACCAGGAATCGGAAGAGGGCGAAGGATCGCCGGACGATAGCGATTGAGAAGAACTTTTTGAACTTTTCTGCGTTAGATTTGAGTCAATGACAAGTTGCTAGCTAGTAGTGTGACTCCAACACCCTACACCCTCTACATCAAGCCGACAGTACCGGTCTAGAATCGAATCGGTTAGATCTGTAGTCTAAATGCATTTTCTATTTTTAAGTGCGTCAAACAACTGCCCAGACATGTATTGTATTCCCTTCGACGATCTTGTGAAGCTACGGTATCTGTACGGAGTGGAGTCAGGTTGGGATTGGATGATTTATTATGCCAGGAACAGGAGATGCCTCCTGTACAAGAGGCATCTCCTGGTGGCACAGCATAGGGTTCGAACAGCGCTGCTGGTACTTTCTGTCGACCCAGTACGAACGGATGCCACAGCAAATTCATTTCGCAAGGAAATTGTGAGAGAAAAAGGGGCTGGTTTGTTGTGCTGGTTGGAATGGGCTTTGTCCTCTTTCGATTCTTTTGAAGACTGGACAATAAAGCGGCTGATTCGTCGGATTGTTGTCGAAGAGAAGCAGACTGGAAAAAGGTTAGAATTTAGCTGAAGCAATGTATTTAGTTAGACATGGAAGCATGCATGCATGTCACGTTTGTTCAGCCGGAGATACTGGAACCACTGCAGCTCCAAAGATCACCGGCAAGCTGTCAGGTCATCGCTTTGCATCTCTTGGAGAGGTTAGAAGGAGACAGACGTTGACCACCAAAGGAAGTAGAGGACATGCTGTTGCCTAATGAAGAATCAGAATGGAACAAGAAAGAGGTTAGATTTGAGCTGAGAACAAAAATCAAAAGCAAGACCGCATGCATGCATGCATGCATGCCACTTTTGTTCAGCGAAGGCAGGAGCACAGCCAAAAAGGAGCAGCAACAAAGGAACCACCAGCCAAGAGGGATCACCAACCAGGAGCACAGCCAAAAAGGAGCAGCCAAGAGGGAGATTGCCAAAAGGAGACAGGAGCACAGGAACCACCAAATAGATGACAAGGAGAATCATTTCCTACTTGGAAAACTCCTCCGAAGAGGTCTTTTTTCGGATCAAATCCTTGCACCAGGAAGCACCAAACAGGAACCACCAAGCTAGCAAGTAGATCAAATCCTTGCACCAGGAAGCACCAAAACAGGAAGCACCAGGAACCACTACAAGTAAATGTCATGCATGCATGCTGCTCACTAGCGGACTGTATCATACCTGTTTACAGAAACGCTGGGAATATTTGCTTTGTCTGTAGCATCACATTAGGGTGCGAGCTTTATTCGGCCTGGCTCTCGGGAATGATCGAACAAACCAACCACTTTGTTCTTGCCAGATCCTCCTCGACGAGCGAGAGCTGGTACCAATAGCTATCGGAGTCTGCAATCATGGTAGACGAAACGAGTGCAAAGGACCTGGCACAGTTATCGCATTGGGCTGGACGATCTCCAGCACAGCAGCATAGAGTACAGCAGCTACTGAAATCATTAGACCATGGCATCTGCTACCGTTGCTGCTAGTAGCAGTCGAAGAACGAGTCGTCCTCGATACAGACATCCGTCTACGCGTATTGCCATTTGGGTAGGTCTCATGTTTGCCGTCACGGGCGCCACCATGAACTTTTCGAAAATGGTGGGAGAGCGCTTGGTGGATCTAAATCTGGAGGATGCTTTTCTTCTCTTGAGCAGTAGCAGCACCGCCACCAGCAACACAAATATTGATCCTGCCCGCAGACTCAGCACGGATGTCACGACTGCTTCGACTTTTATCACGAACAACAATTACATCAACGACCTTGCAACGAGCGACCATACAACGACAATCCCGCAATCCGACACGGAGGGACGTAAGGAGAAAATGGAGAGAACGAAGCAAGATTTGCTTGCCAAGATTGCTGCCATTGAAAACAAAAACAATGGCGAAAGAACGAGAAAGCCTCATCCGCAGAAGCAAAAGCAAAAGAAACATCAAGCTATTGCCGCAACTGAGATCAAAGAGAAGGTGGAATTGCCATCAACTCAGTTGGAGCCTGTAAAAGGTTCGAAAACAATACCAATACTACAAGATCAAACAAACACACCCGACGTACACCATCACAATGCGACAATGGCAGCAATTAACACGACGAACGTGATTGTCAACTTATCAGATTGTTACCTGCCTTTGCCTACCGGTACAACCAAAACCAATATCAACCTCTGGGATAATTCAACCGTCCTGGCTCCCTGGCTCAAAGAGTACTTTGCTTGGCATCAACAACAGCGTGCACAATTAACACCCGACAATTGGCAACAGCAGCGCTTCCTGATTCCCGTGGCTCGCAAGGGACAAAAGAATGGTGGAATGACGGACCGGATTCGACCGCTGCCGGCATATTTACGGCTGGCCGCTCAAACGAGAAGGATCTTTCTTATTCATTGGGGACGCCCCTTTCCGTTGGAAGAGTTCATGTTGCCTCCGGTTGGAGGTTTGGATTGGAGGGTCCCAGAGTACATGCTCAAAGATGTCATTGCGACGGGTCCACGCACCGAGTGGGAGAACATTGTGAGTACTGCCAACAATACCGAGCCCATCCTGCTCACCGCCAAGTACCAATCCTGGAACTACGGAGAGATTTGGTACAAGGAACAAACCGCGGAAGGAGAAGCAGCCGTCTCTCATGCCTTTCGAGAGATTTGGAAGGTGGTCTTTACGCCATCGCCACCGGTAGCACAGCGCATTCAGAACGACATGCGACAAATGAAACTGATTCCAGGAGAATTTGCCACGGCTCATATACGAGCCCTGTACGCGGTCAAGGACCGACCCGACGACAAGATTCGTGAAATGGCAATGAACGCGATGAATTGTGCATCAATGCTTCGACCTGGTGGACCCTTCTTTGTTGCTTCCGACTCGTCGCTGGCCATTCAAACTGCCATGAGCTATGGGAGACAAAAGAATGTCACCGTCGTCACTGCCAATCACCATCACTCAAAGAAGCAACCACTGCATGTCGACTTTCACAATGAATCCGACACGAGCGTAACTCCTGAAAACTTTTACGATGGCTTTGTGGACTTGCATCTCATGGCGGCGACGCGTTGTGTCTCCGTGGGTCCGGGAGGATTTGCCCGCTGGGGGCATTTGCTGGGCTACAATGATACTTGCGTCATTCATCACAACGGTCGTAAGTCACAAACGTGTGATTGGGTGGCAGGAGACAGCCACAGCCACAGCAACAACACCAGCAACTCAACAATGCTCGTGCCAGGGTACCCTTCGGAAGAAGAGCGAAACTCGATACAGCAACAAGCTTCCAAGCGCGCGGAATTGCCGCGTTTTCCAATGCCCATGCTCTAGACAGCTCTTACCCCTGAGTAAAAAGCAACCCATGTGCATTCGTACTTCTACCGGTACGGAGTGATAATTGCTTGACTGGGCCCAACACAGTTGCTGCATAGCGATGAGGCAAGGCATTGCCTACCACGGCTTCCAGGCAAGACCTCCACTCAGCGTCTACCCAGAGAGATCGAGGTAGCCAGTCATCAGTTGCCTGTGTTGTTCGACGTCGGAATAGCTGCAGGCCAGGTCAGCCGTCTACCAAGCTACAATTGCGTCATACCAACTCCACTCATTTCCGCGGTCCTTCTATGCATCCTCAAATCGAAGCTTGCTTGTTGTGTTTGCGCTTCTTTCCTTCCATGAGGTTGACCAAGCAACAGAAGGAGAGCAACGCAGCCAGAGAAGAAGCAATGATTCATCGGTCACCAAGAATGACTATTAGACTTCTTTCTTTCTTCGTCTCTCCAGTCATCAACTCCATGAACATGAACAGCTAGCTGCTGGCTAGCTAGCCGGCCACTTCCCGTTGCTCTTGCTTCTTGCTTCAATGGATGATAGTCAAACAACTGCAAGGCCTAAAACTTTCATAGATCCGCTTCCGTTTCGTCACAAAATGACCTGTGTTCCGAAAGCCTTGTCCTTTCCTTTCTTTCTCCTGTTCCAAGCTCTGGCACTGTGATAGCTAGCTGGCGGTGGCAAGCTAGCTAGCTAGGCACTGAATCAAAGCAAACGTACTTCGCTGAACTGGACGTCGTTGGATCTTGCTCAGCATCTGCAGGAATAGGAAATCCCGGACAGGTGCCTCGCGAGCCGCCGGCAAGAAACGTACCGCACCTGGAAGTCTTTTCCGCTACTTTCTTGGTGCGGGGAGCCTCCACATTCCTCACGGTTTAAAATGTCTTTTGCCGAGCTCTAAAAGCCCGTTCAGCCCCGAGTTGGACACGTTACGTAAGGAGAGGACTCTGACGCAGTCCTCAGCAAACTTGAGTCGAGTCCTCTGGCTGCTGTGTGCTGTGTACCTTTGAAGCCCAACGTAGCTTCGTAGTCAGCCATGGCCATCGAAAACCATGTCAGGCAGGAGAAGGATGGAGCAACAAATAGAAGCAGCAGTGCACCACTACCTACTAGAACTACTATGAACGTACAGAAAGACTTAGCCGAGCCGAATGTACATGCATAAATAAAAATTTGGTTCTGTGCTCCCCTCCTCGTTTTGGATTCTCCTTTTAGACTCAGCAAACCCTATCACTTGAAATGAGATGAAGTACATGTAGGTATTGTATTGAGACAGCTGCCGAGACACTGAATGCTCCAACTCAGCAGAGACTACGGTAAACTAAATGGCTGGCCTGCCTCAGCAAACACTCCTTCATACTGATAGCTAGCTCCACGTGAGAAAAGCTTCTCAATCTTTCTGACGAGAAAAGCTTCGGAGGTGCGGTGATGCGGTGATTCTTTCTTTCTTCAGGGTTGCTCCCGTTTTGGCAGCAGTGCTGATTCATCAGCCAGCCATCACTACCCCCACATTTGAGCTTTTCAGTCAGTTGTTAGTCCGTCTGTAGCAGCCGAATTTGGAGGATGCGAGCCGAATAAATCGGAATCAAATCAACAGTTACTGACCACCGCTCCAAAGCTTTCTAATAAGATCCTTTAGGTTTCGCCGATGACAGAGCACATGCGTGTGCTCTTACAATGTCATGTGTACGAAGAGAAACATCGTCACATCATCTGTAGCTCCTCCGTGCTCTGTGCATACTTTAGAAAAACACCACAACTTTACAGGACAGCTCGGTCCACGGTCCAGGACTCTTATACAGGTTCTGATTCAGTCTTCAAAGACTTCTGTAGCGTGGCAAAAACGAAAAATGTGAGCGTCTGAATGTCTGAATGGAATGGTCTGGAAGGTGAAGGAGTTTCCTTCGAGGACTTATCTCATAGCTGCGTGTCGGATGCTCTATGGCTGACAGTCACCACCACATCATTGCTTTCAGCTGCTTTCCCTGTTTTACAATCGTCAATTAATTAGAGTGGTATTTTTCCCTTTTAACACTGTGTCAGCTTTCGGAAACCACTTTCCTCCTCCAACCACGATCCTTAACAAAATATTTTCGGAGACTCATCTATTCCTTCGAAGAGTTCCAACTCAGAAAACTGCCCCGTAGCACTCTGAGTCCAGTCTCAGGAATTGATGAGTCAATGATGTGCGCTCGTTTGATCAGTGGCATTGGGTCTTGGCTTTCGAGCGGTTCAGGAATTCAGGAAACACCCCAATTCTCACAATTCTCAATCAAGCTCTTCTTGAAAGCCTCAAAGCAAACACCTCCACCCAATACCCAATACGATTCGATTCATTCAAAATGGACTTCGAAATCCCCTCTTTCATCTTCGTCCCCTGCATGGTCTCTGATTCCAAGAAGACCGGTTTACCATCAGCAGGTCTCATTCCTCTGATCCCCGCTTCGCGATGGTCGGAAGAAATTCCCAGCACAAGTTGTTCTCCTCCCAAGTTGCCCAAGAGAGAAATTGCGTTGCGCAAGATTGACAGTTTGCCCAAGCTCCCACGACGATCAGTTCCGGAAGAAGAGATGCCCACGCTCAGTGTGGCAATGCCCCGTCGAGTCCGAGCTCTTCCTCGACCTCACCAAAGCGTATCGACCTTCGGAAGCATCACCAGCATTAGCAGCACCACCGTCAACCTGACACGAAGCGTACGATCACGACCGGCACAGAGATCTCGATTCTCCGCAAGTGAGATTGTTGAACAGGTATACGAAAAGACCAGCCGTCCTGGACCCGAGAGAGTCACTGTGGCAGCAAGGGCAGCTTAAGTTGCACAACGATTCTCTGCCTTTCTACTACTCCTCTCTTCCATTCCTTCTTTTAGAAACAAACAACCAACTAACATAGACCGACCATGCATTCAAACTTTTAGCGCCCTTGTATTTATCTAGCTAGCCTACCTACCTAGTAGCCCTATCAACTACACAGCCATGGGCATCACTTACCGAGTTTCCTGGTGACCAGACAACCGACCAACGAAACGAAACTTACGTGCTACCGCTATTGCAGGGTGACACACAGCAAGACGAGGACTGGCCAATGCTGACACCCAAGCAACCAACGCACTGGATCATCTAGGTCAACGAGATGAGTGGACCAGCACATACTACCAGGTAGCTAGCCTTCAAAACCGTTCCAATGACCTACCAAGCTGGTTAGAGCCCGAGGCCACAAACGACGAGTCAGAAGCAGCAAAAGCAAAAGGCTAATACATCTATCCGATGTGTTGTTGAGATGGCTGAGTCAGTCCTCCGATTACATGCGACGCATGCGATGCACGCGATGCAGGTGGCACGTGGGCCCATGCATGTTTGCGAGAATTTGGTTGGGGAATGCGAAGGTTTAGGAATCTCGCATGGAAAACCGTTGTGACAGTCCTCTGGACTCAATCTGGCCGGGGGGGTACTACACAGTACACAGTACTCCATGCCCACCTTCCCACCTTGTACGAGTACTGCACGAGTACACTCTGGAGTAGAGAGCTATTATGAGTGGTGTGCTAGCTAGCTAGAAGTGTACCGTACTGTTTCTCAGTGGAGCAGCTGTGGAGCTTATGATTACTACGGTAGTTCTGGTGTTCTACTAGCTAGCTAGTAGCTCTCCATACTCCGTAGAAGTTGGAGGGATACTGTACCAGTACGGATCATAGGTCGGTGTTCGAATTCAGTATCATACCGGTAAGCATGTCCTACAGTACTAGTACTTGGAGTATGTGCTGGAACAACATCAGCTGTATACACACTAGGTGCAACACCAGATTTAAACAACAAATAGAAACACGGGAATACCAGTGTAAAGAAGATCCTGGAAGGCAGCTTTGCTACCCTATCACCTATCACAGAAATGGTACTGTAAACATAAATCTATACAATACATGAACAATATGTCTCTTCATCTAAGCACTACAGTTGATTTGAGAACTCATCAATTCTAAAGACCACCCTCTGCTACTGTACATACTACTCAGAGCTCAGAGTACAAAGAGAAAGCTCGAAAGCTCTCAATCTGAGAATGAATGTGAATGTCATTGTGTTCGCACCAACAAAAAAGTCCTTTATACCTCAAATTCTCTATTTTGAGATACTAGGTGGACAGATACAGGTATAAAGTCGGTTTTGGTCCATCCCTTTGAGACATCAGCGATACTATAGCAAAAACAGTACATTATCGGAAACCTTCTGTCTCACTCTCTATTTTCTGAGTTAACGGGACTCAATAATGGACCAAAATATTTAACTATCTCACAAAAAGTATAACGAAAATGAAATACACGTTTAACATAGGGTATGTAATGTTAAATCATGTGGTCAGTATGGGTAACATGCTATGAGTCAATGGTACTTGAGGTCGATTTCGTATTAATCTACTTATGGGTCAATCGGACATTGAGACAGTCATTTGCTTATAGACGGTTTTGGTCCATTTTTGGGCTGTAGCGCTGGTACACTTTCTACCTGTCTCACCCACTTCCTTCATTAAACTCGTACCGGTAGAGTGGGAAGTGGTATCTACAGTACATGTACTGTAGTACTAATACCGTAAATATCGAATGCCGATACCAGTTTTGGTACGATTCATGAGGTCTATAGATGAGATTATCTAGCCTCGATTACAAGATAAGGCGCTGTGGAGGGAAGGATGGTGCCTGTATCATACCAGTACTGGTACCGGTGGCGGTCCACCAAACAATGTATTTCAGAAAACGTACTACTGCTGTAGTAGTATTAAAATAGACTACCTACTGCATGATTACTCGAGAACAGTATAATATTATATAGCCTTTTAATAGTCTCAATGATACGAGTCGAGTCTGTATTTTGTTACGGTATGCAACTAGATAGATAGCTAAAAGCATGGAGCGAGGAATGAATAGAGTAGCATGGGACCTCACATGGGTATTTTAAAATATAGTATCGTACCGTAAGGTTTAGACAAAACCTTCAAAAAAGTACATCTATCTTGTAATAAAGGGACTGACAGTTTAAAATGTTAGATCTTTGTCAAACTGGTACTCGAGTACAGTACTGCTCTCAATTGCTTTCCATTCTAGTAATAGACCAGTTCGACAAAGAGAATCATTGTTAAAACCATGGGCGTCGTCAGCCATTACAGAATGTGCCTTCTTGTTCGAGATAGGAGATTGGACTACTATTTATACCAATAGTAAGGGCCACTTCAAGTCAGATTTACTAATCGTTACTAGATGGAGCTGGACGCTACAGTACCTTTGTGAGTCCTTTGTGTCTGGCAGATCTAAGAGTGGTGGTTCCGCTCGGAACATACCGGTACTCATTACTACTTTACCCGATACCTTCAGCCCCCTCAGCTCATCGAGATTTAAGGGTTTCTACTAGATGGCCTGTACGCTAGTTAGTGAGTGGTTGTTGGAGCTTGGAGCACCGCTTTGAGTCTGGGCTCACCTTTTGTTGGACCGGAGAGGGACCTTTGCAATTTTTTACCTCTCCGGTCCCTTCGTTTCCATTCCCCACAATATCACAAGTACAGGGCCAAAGGTACCCGCTAGCTAGCTAAGACCACAACAAATAATCAATCAGTATCATGATGGGTATCCCAAGGAGCATTTCCATTCCTACCATGATGGATTTTCAGTGTGAGAACAATCTCTCAAGAAGTAGTGAGCACAGATGGCAGGAAGGTTCGTTTGCGTCTCTGGACGACAGCAGCCGTCACTTGCCCAGTTTGCCTCGACGCTACGATGACGATGAACTACAAGGAGAAGAAGACAGCTCCGCCAGGCCACCCAAAATGCCACGACGAAGCAAGGAAGCACCGCCCAAGTTTCCTCAACGCCGACAGAGCATGGCTGTTTCAAACAACGATACTAGGAGCAAGAATGAAGGTTTGGCATCTGCAGCATGAGATTGATCCGAAGAAGTCGATTCCAATATTGTCTTTCTACCCATCTGAGCATAGTAGCTCCAAGACGAGAGTATCGATCGATCCATCAGACAGACTGCTGGTCACTACAGCAAAGGATGCTTGCACTGCCCAGGAAGATCCAGCCAAGCAGTCTGCAACGGTCACTGTCGGTACCGGATGCCAGATAAACTGCATGTCAAGATATTTGGCCTTAGTCAAGAAACGTTGCGGTGAGCAACCCATCGCCGCTGCCCCCATGCTGGCAATTGTAGGTTGGGTTTGCACCGCCATCACCCACCATGGAGCTGGAAGCAGACCTGATTGTTTTTAAAACGAAATACTACAGTAGTGATCTAACGAGTAAAACAAATACTTGCAAGCCATTGGTCAAACTAAACAATACCGGTAGCATACAAGAACTTTTCAACAACCTGGATCACTTTTTTAGAAAAGTGGTTGAAACAGTTAAAGGCCACAACACATTGGCTGTAAAAAGGCCGAAACAACCCTGATCTTTACCAAAACCGGTGCCGTGGCAATCAGCATGAGAAGAGCGTAGGGCTCAAGTCACTCACTAATCAAACCGAATCGAATCGAGTGCCATGGGGAACTACTAGTACGCTTCTCGGCCTTTCTACACAGAACGCAAAACTCACAATGCTCTTGTTGCAACCTGTCTGGAAACTGTCAGATTGGGGAAATTAGGCGCCACGAGGAATTGGACAAGGTAATCTGGATCCAATCCAGAGCCAACAACTGCTTGCTGCCTTTCCCTACCTGCCATTGCTCTGCTTACCTACCTCAGTGGGCTGAGTACACTTCTTACATGTCTCCAATCTGGGTAAAGGAAAGCCACATGTTACAGAAAGGCAACCTTGATTGTCTATCTAGTGGACGAGAACAGAGTAACTTCTTCCCTGTCACGACTTTGAACACCAACAGGCCGCCTATAGGACAAGGGATCATTCCAGACCCAGGCGTGCCCCGTCTCGGTGGAATCGAGGCTCTCTGCTGGAGCTGTTCGCCCCCTCATTCCTCTCATGGCCATGGTTAATTGGAACTTCCGAACCGCTCCAAAGTACGAAGATGGTATCGAGGCTCTCACGGAACTAAAGAATCAAACGCTTTTCACCAAAGTCAAACCCTATACTCAGCCTCTCTGTAGGTCTAGCTTTCACCTTCGAAGAACACAATGCAATGCACTTGAAACTGAGGGACTCTCAGACCTCCTATCCTCGTACCGGTGCCTTCGTCTGTAATTTTGTTGTTGTAGGTTCCGTTTTTTAAAAAACGATGGTGTTGCGTACTCGTACCTCTGTTCAGAAACGTAACGCAGGGGGGAAGAGTCTAACGCGCCTGCCAAACCCAGATGTGAAAGAATGTGACTCGACTGGCTCGATTGAGTCACTCACACCTCTTTATCGCTTTCGCATTCGATTTCCCACCTCGTTTGAAACACAATCATTCGATTCATCAGATTCTCTATCGGCGCGGAATGGCTCATCCAATAGCAAAACAATCCGAAGTATTCAAGGGCTAGTAAGGCAGAGGATACTCTTCAGACAGATTTGAAGGCCGACCGTCTCATTGAATGACATGGATCAGAGGTACCTGCAGAAAACAGGTCCGACTAGCTGTTCCGCAGCCTTTGCTCGAGATCTACCTTCTCCCCCACCAGATTTCTTCTGTTGTGTCGTCTAGTACTAGCTAGTAGAGAGGTATTCCAAGCAAGAAACCCAGAGCTGCCGGCTTAAGCAGCGCAGCGTGGCCGAACAAAAGCTCGCGGAAGATGGCATGGGATGTGTTGATGGGGGGGGAATGACTTCGAAGATCTTCGAGCTGTCATCTATACCAACAAAAAGGAGTTGACCCGCCCGCTTTCATAATCTTGTAAACGGCGTGATGGCCACGGATTTCGCCGCCAAGGATTTCACGGACAGGTGCAATGATAGGTGGAACAAAGCCTTTGATGAGAATTTCCAAGAGAGCAAGAAAGATTCGTTGAATCGATGAGCGGCGATTATAATTGAGCATTTAATCCAACGTAAAGCTTCGGGTGTAGCCCATACCGTGAGTTTTGTGCACGACGTTGTATTGTGGCAGAGTGCTTCCGCATCCAAGGCTCCTCTCTGACTATTGGATTGCTGGTCAATATAGATGCAACACTGGCATGTTTTACAGAAAGTGGAACGAGCGTCTGTTTTTGAGCTTTCCAAAAGCTAACTACGAAGGCAGATCTGGAGAAGGGACCTGGAAGTATTCTGAGCCCAAGGTGAAGTCGGTTTCATTGATGTTTACCTCATTCCAGCCACTTGCTCGTAAGCTTTGGAAAGAGTAGCGACGAGTTCCTTGGATACGCGTTGCGCAACGTGGGTCAAAAATTGTCGCAATGATATAGCTTTTCCGTTCCTTCTTGTCTTTCCGTTTCTGCAGATCTCGCACGCATTATTATCATGATTGTGTCACTGCTTTCTTTCACTGCGCAATTTTGAATGAATCAGAGAGAAGAATGGTAAAGGCGCGGTGAGGACGTGACGCGAGAGATGGCTGCTCGAGCTCGTGAAGTCTATGCCCCCCCGCGGAGAAACCATGTGCTCCGAGACTGTGAGACCCCCTGCTCACGAAGATGCAGCAACAGCCGACACCTCAGCTTCTTCCTTTCACATCGATGTGAGCTGCTGCCGAGCTAGTCCGAATGATTCAATCGATCAGGAGACAAATTTGTGATCCGTGTGGCATGTAGTGCCGGTAGATTACACTTCTGCATACTTTTACTATATTTGAATTCTTGTGGCCTCCATTACAATATTTAAAATCTAAGTGTATGTGTATTCGTTTTCGGTTCAACGTTTCGTAGATGCTGCTGCTTCTTCGCTATGGATAGCCGATGGTACCGCCACCTTTGCCAGAATGAGTGCGGGGATCTTCCAAAGAAGCCCGTCTTTTTCTGGCTGTTGCGTCGTTTCCGGCAGCTCGGCGGAGACGACCAGTGGCACCAACGTTTGATACAACGCAGTCCATACCTGTTCCATCATTGCTTTGTCGTCTTGATTATGGTGGTTGCTGCTACTGAGTCGTTTGGTCAGAGCTTGTTGCAACCGTTGTGGTGCTAGCACCGTGGCTTGGACTGCCTTACAGGCACTCTTGTCGTGTTGTTGACAAATCCATCGAATGGTGTTCCACGCCAATGCGGCATGTCCGGCTTCCTCCAGCGCAATTTGAGTCATTTCGGCTTGGATCCATTCTCGTTCGTGTCGGGACATCCATTCGTCTTCTTGTTTGCTATTGTCGTGTTGTTGTTGTTGTTGTTGTGGTTGCTGCTGCTGTAGTTTCTGAACCTCCATGGCCAACAACAGTGCCGAGAGAGTTTCGTCAATGCATCCTTCCTGCGCCGTCGATAGCGCCAATGCCGTCCCATTGCGGCCAAAGACATACGACGACGGCGGCATGGGTCCCGGTTCGACGGGTTGTTGTTTTTGTTGTGATAAGAAATGCGCGGCAATGGCAAATGCAGTTTTGGCATGTCGTACTTCATCTTGAGCCGCGGTCAATGACGCTTGAATGAGATTGGGCGGTGCCTGGTTTGCCATGAGTGCCATGGTAAACGCGGCAAAGGAGGATACAGATGCGTGTTCTCCCAATGCTTTGCGAGTCCATTCGTGCCCAAACGCTTGTCTCTGTTGTTGGATTGCGATTGTCGTGGAATTCTTGTTGGTGGCTGCTGGATGATGGCTAGTTTGTGTGGATGGACGGTCCATTCCAGTACCACTACTCCACAACGAACATGTATCCGTTGGTGAATGATGATTGTGATGATTGTGATGATTGTTGTGGTTCTTGTTTTTTAAAAGGGACGCTTGAATGACCCTTCCGTCTCGATCGACCAAGGGTCTTCCTTCCGTACTAGTGACGGCACACTGATCTCCCTCAAGTTGTGGTAATTGCACAGCGGGTTTATCTCCATCCAAATGATTGTCGGTTTTCATGACTTGCTGTGTGTCAGTGGGAAATGTCAATTGGACCTGATAATCCATGACGCAATTCTTATTATTCTCATTGTCATGATTGGTTTGTTGCTGTTGCTGTTGCTGTTGCTGTTGCTGTTTGGGATTGCGATGGACGACATCGATGACACGTGCCATGGGCGCCTTGACAAGGAGTGGATGAGAGCGACGACAGCCGTGATGTAGAACTTCGACATTGATTTTGCACATATTATGTCCTCCAATGCGGGTATCTATTTGAGGTTGAGTTTGAGTGGTATTGATGGGTCCTTTTTCTTCCGGTCGAAAGGGAATGACTCCGGTTCCATAGTCCGGTCGTTCCGGTGGTCGTGTGGCGACATATCCACTGGCCCTCTTCTTGTCAAATATGTTACTATTGTGATGATTGGCATCTTGTGCCCAAACGAGTGACAGTCCTCCTGCCAATGCCATGACCGTCAAGGATCCGTACATGTGTCGTTGTCTTCTGGTTCTTCTTGTTGTTCCCACGGTGATGATCGTGGGAGTAAAAAGAAAGAAGAGATTGTGAATCACCAAGACTGCCGTAGTGAGAATGGTGAGACATGACATATGCATAGTACGGGTGGATCTTGAGCTGGCTGCACTACTATTAATAGTATTCATCGAGCTCTGGTCCTTCCTTAAGTCTTCTTGATCTGCATTAAGATCTTGCTGTTCTTCAAATCCAATCAATGTATTACTAGTAATACCATGCTCACTGATACTAGTATTAATACACCGCGACGAATACGAGGTACGAGCCACGAAAGATGGAGGATCCAGAAAGGACACGTCATCGATGTGTATACTACCGGTAGATAGCTCTAGCAGCAGAGATACACGAATGGCCTCTGGCTGCACGTCTACCTGAATGGGAGGCAATCGAGACGACGGACAGTCGCTCCTCACCACAATCTTGGCATCTTGCTCTTCCAACGGTTTCCCATACTTGCCAAAGTCGTCGTCGTCGTTGTACCGGAGACTCGTTACCGGAAAATCCGAAATCAAAGGAACATTGTCCTGAAACACAGTCGTTGTTTCGTCAGAGTCGTACAAGACAAACACACCGTCGCGACTCTCCACTTGCAAGTCCGCCGCCACTAGTACTTTACTAGTAGTAGTAGTACTAGCACTACTGATGAACACAAAACACACCACCCACACCACACGGAGAGACAGCAGCATTGTCATTGCATGTATCATACAGTATGTTATTGTGAGAAAGATGTGGCTGTGGATTTTGTGGTGGTCGCCAACGGATCGATTGAAGCATCGAATCTTTTATCAATGATGACGATGATAAACACCAAATTCACAGCAAGCCCGACTCAGTTTCCACCACCCAGCAATGCAAGTGCAAACCTACAGTCGTACCTGGTAATTCAGCAACTGTTACTGGTAACACAGGAATGCCGAGGAGACAAAGATACTGCCCACATGCGCACAAAGGCATTATTCCTCTCGCCAGCTGCAGTCGAGGCATAAATCTTTAAACTTTCGTACGCAAGCACAATCTTCCTCGATAAGGAACGTGGAAACTAGTCCAGCTCAACCGACGATTTACCTTTGCTCGAGCCACCCCATGCAACCATGACGATGTACTCGATAGTACCAGCTAGCTAGCTAGAAACAGCCCGTGACTTGAAAGTTCTTTGTAATATCCTAACTTACTTGTTACTTTCTTTATCTCTTTCTGGGTCGTTCTCGTTCCTCTCCTACTGACTACATGTAATAATATGTATTCTTTTGTTTCTCGTTTTCTTTTCTTCCTCGTTTTCTTTTGTTTCTCGTTTTCGTTTTTTCGTTTTTCGTTTTCTTTCTTTTGTTTTTCGTTCTCTCGGTGTTTCGTCTCGTCCTTCCGGCAGGGGCAGATTTCTACAGACAGCCTCGATCCATACCGTACCGTACCGTACCGGCAAGATGCAATACAGTAGCAAAAAGCTGCCAAATTCCGTCCCTTTTCAAATAATGGAGACCGCGCCCCAAACTTGAGCGACGTTCAACCTTATTCCTGTGACAGATCATCTTCCTTCTTGGCGTTCTTCTTGATAGCAACCATCAATTCCTGAACCATGGTCTGCAATACGACCATCTGCTTCTGCTGATCGTCGAGCTTGGCGGTCAAGGTTGACAACTCCGCAACAATATCATCGTCTCCTTGTTCCCCTGCCAGCCACGCAAGCTGCCTAGTAGAACCACCAGAACCGCACTTATCAAAGAGGCTTGTGTATTGTGTACATCTTGACCAGGTTTTGATTCATCACAACCATGTTGTCATACATAGACTGCAGCAACATCCTCAACTGAAGCCATCGCTTCCTCACAGGTTTCTTCGCTTAGCTGCTCACGCGAATGAGCGGAGACGGTATAAGCCTAATAAAGACATGCAAGTGCTTCGTGTTAGATATACATACATGTACGACCCTTCAAATTTCGATATGCTCTGTTAGCAACAACCTATTCGTACCATGCGAATGCCTTCAAAAATGAGTTGAGTAAAGGGAAAAATACCATTCACCATAGCTGCACAGGTTGTCTGCACGCCACCACTGATATCATCAGGACACATTATTGCTCCTATCGCTTCCATATATGCCGAAGCCCCATCCATAATCACGTTCATTTGGAAATCATACTGCTCCCATTTGTCACCATTCTGAACCCCAGTGGATTCGGATCGAGCTATTGGCACGGGGAAAGAGATCCCACAACAATGAAATCAAGAATCCAGTTAGATGTACTAAACGTGCAAACTTGTGGGGGGTAGCAGCCCGTGCAGACCCTTTTCGTCGGCAACTCACATCGATCTGGTTCTGTAAGAGGGTCGAGCTGTACAGCGTCCCCGTCACACCCAACACCACCACCACCACTTCCCCGATTGAAAAATTCATCCAAAAAGGCAAAGTCCCGAGTGTTGTGCATCTGCAACACGTTTTCACAAATATCGTCATCATTGGTGTACAACTCATCAAATCCAAAGTACTCTCTTGAGTCACCACAATGCTTGTAGTCGTGGGGATCCTCTATCAATCCCGGTGCCAAGTACCTGGAGAAGATTGACAGTTCCGTAGCGGGACAAAGTTGAGCATGTGTGAGTGCAGCAAAAACACAGCCATATCACAGCTTGTGCGCATCCCAAAGAGTATTGTACACGTACACGGCGAAAGCAAGCTTGCCAGTATCCTCTGCATCATCATGAGCAGCTTTTACGCACTGCTGCAGTGTAGTGCAGTCGGCTGGCTTATAGGTCACCTTGTTCCACCCTGGGCAGAGCACGATTCCTCACTCAATCCTGACAGGACTGGCCCGGGGTTTTCGCATTGCTCATCACAATCATGCTGAGCCTGTCCAGACACTACACCGGGGGAAGCCACGATTCGAAGCAAAAAAGTCAAGGTTCGCATTTAACTTCGAGTTTATAGGTTCACAGTCGTCTACCCTTTCCACACACTAGAAAGTCATGACACCAAAAATTGAAGCAAAAATGCAAAGTCAGATCATTGGATTCTTGCCGTTGGTATCATCCGAAGCCGATCGGCCGCATTGGCATCATTGTCACTTCTTTCGAGTACTCACTTTCGCAGTTGTTGTAGTTGGAATAATAGTCAAAATTCAATGTCATGTACCTCTTCTGTTGTGTCTTGTTGTGTTTGCTGCTGCAGTCAGTTGTTGCCACAGAGGATGACAATGGCTACCGCTCTCGCAAGAGGATACGTACAACCATCGCTGCATGGAAGGCCTCTTCCCAACTCCTCGTGGAAATTGATCCTGTCCTATTCGGCTTACAGCATTCTCGTAGGCATGATACTCCTGTGGTAAAGCGCAAGAGGAAGCCTGTAAAACAGATATTTGCAGAACTGGGGCCATCTTACGTTAGACGTGCCTTTCGAATGAAAGAAGAGGAGTTCTGGCATCTTCATGGATTGCTGAAGCCTTACCTTAAGCCCAAGAGGAGCAAGCAGTTGCCATGGGGAAAGGCCGTTCGAATGGTACGCATCGGAGCTGTAAATGGGAGAATCCCCAGTGACACTCGTCTTAGCTGTGCAATTCGGTACTTTGCTGGTGGCTCCTCCTATGACATTGCGGTGATGCACGGCATAAGCCACTCTTGTGTGTATGAGTCCATTTGGATGGTAGTGGATGCTGTCAATAAGTCAAAGAGGAAAGCTGAGTTCTCCATTTCCTTTCCTCGTCGCTTCACTAAACAGAGGGCCATTGCGGAAGGCTTCAAAGGCAGGAGTAAGGCTGGTTTTGACTGTTGTTGTGGCGCCATTGACTGCATGTTGCTGTGGACAGAGCAGCCAACAGAGAGGGATTGTGAGACAGCGAACTGTCCATCAAAGAGGTTCCACTGTGCCAGGAAGCACAAGTTTGGTCTCAACTTACAGGCAGTGTGTGACCACGAAGCAAGGTTCTTGGACGTTTCCATCATGCATCCAGCTGCGTGCAGTGACTACCTTGCTTTTGTGACATCTCCACTTTATTTTCAGCTTGAAGATCAGCAGCGACCATTGCTGTCACAAGAACTTTGCCTCTTCGGTGACAATGCATATGCCAATACTGGTTACATGGCCACACCTTTCAAGAACATTGGCTCTGGAAGCAAAGACGCATACAACTTCTATCATTCTCAGGTTCGCATCAAGATTGAATGTGCTTTTGGTATCTTGGTACAGCGCTGGGGTATCCTTAGAAGAGCTTTGCCAGCAACCATGGGACTCGCCAAGTCAACAGCTCTTGCATTGTGCTTGTGCCGGTTGCACAACTATTGTATCCACAGGCGACTTGGTCTAGGAATGGATGAAGAGATAGCAGAGAATCTGTTGCAAGATCAGTTCGAAATTGAGGCCGCCGGTGGCATTCCCTTGGAAGTAAATGAGCGAACTTACCAAGGAGGAAGAGCAACAGTGCGAAATGATACATCCCCAGAACAACTGTTGCATGGTGGAGAGCACTTTGATGACATAGACCGGAACTTTCGAAGACAAGAAGAGGAACACCACAAGAAGATATATGATGTGTTGCCGCGAGATAAATTGCATGAGATAATTGCAACTGACGAGTTTAGCAGGCCTAAGCCTACTTCCTGGGAGTTGTAATAGACATAACATGTTAGTTGAAGAAGGTTGTCAATGGCCAAACACACAAGGGCATCTTACTGTTTTGGTTGTGGCTTTGTTTTGTCCAAGTCAGCCAATCGCTTGTTCAAACGACGTATTTCCCTTTCGTTATCTTCAACTTGAGCTCGCCAAAAGATAATGGCAACCTCGTTCCTTTCTGGACCAGTCACCGCTTGCTCTTTCATCAAGGCCATGCTGTTTTCCTTGAGTTCCTTCTTCATACTTCTTAGGTTCTCGAAGCATTGTTGGTAGCCAATTTCGATCAGGGCAACATTCCCTGCAATGACTGCTTGACGGACGTTTGAGACTTCCTCTTCATCATCGCTCTTTCTTTTTCGTTGAACCTTGGAAGTGTCCGTCTTAACTGCATCTCCAGTGGCAGCCACGTTGTCGGAAATTTGACTCACCACATGATCCAGTATCTGATACTGATCCGCCAGATGCCAAAGATAAAGCAAGTAAGGCTTTTCTCCTTTAGATTCGTGAACATAGGTAGCCTTTTCTTCGCCTGCTTGGAGATAATGCCCAAGTAGATCACTGCCCCAAGCTTTCTGAGATGGCATCTTTTCTGGTTGGTCCGTGGAAGCCTCTGCTTCGTTGGATTCCACATCTTCCTCATCCGCATCAGCTTGAGCCAGTTCCTCGACATCATGATGAATTTGACCCTCACCAGCTCCACTCTTCTCATAGCGAGCAACCAGAGTCGACAGCTTGGACTTGCAAAAGGTCCACTTTGACTTGATGTATTCGACAGAGCAAGGGGTAACTTCCGAAGCTAGAATCAAATCCTCAACCAGAAAATCTTCATGCAAATTCGGTATAGAGGGTATCTCAGCCAGGAACATATCGTCGTGATACGTAGCATGCAGCTCCTCGTAGAAGTTATCAGGAGCGTCAGTACGATTCCTTGCATCCAGACGCTGTCGGTCCATCACTTTCCCAGCCAATTTCAAAGACTTCCTGACGCGATCAGTACATGCAGCAGCAAACAAACGCAAGAAGTCACGATGTTCGAATGGCTGCTGCTTCGATTTCTTTTCACCTTCTCCTCCCTGTTGGGTAGTGACATTTTTCGTGGCATCGTGGAGAGAATTCTCTGTCCTTTGAAGGAACTTGACGTCCTCTTCAGTTTCGATTGGATGATCAGTCAACCATTTCTTCAAGCGAGTGACATTCCAGTTGTTGGGCTGTTCCTTCTTCCCTGAGATGGCACAGCGTCGGTTCACTTCAGCGAGCATCTTGGGCTTCTTGACTTTGAAGTTCCCAATTTGTTTCTTCTTCAAGAGCGACCAAGGTTCCTGTTCCACATCTCCAAGGTCACGAGAACCATCTTCCGACTTCAAACCAAGGCACATCATCAAGAGCCATCCCTTGTGGTTGTTCTCATCTTCGGTGTAGAGTTGACGAACGGTCTTCTTGGATGGCGAGGGCAAAACTGGTTCAGCTGGTTTCTCAGCGCGAGGAATCATTGGCCGACCATTGCTTGTTTGCGACTCAGTGAGAGTAGTGGTATTGCGACGAAAGTCCTCATCATCATTGTCAGTGCTAGTGGAAGAAGAGCTCATATTGGATGCTCCGGTCATGGTGACAATCAACACAATGGCCATTTCCTCTTGTTGCTGCTGTTCCAGGAAGAGGAGTTGAGCGAGCGATCTATATAGAACTATAGACACTAATAAAAGGAACACTGGCTAGCTCTATATGACATTAGTCTATTGTATTAATCTAATGATGCTTGCTTCGCCTACACATGAAAAGATTGGATTGAGAGTGCTTGAGAGAGAGGTGCGGCGATTCATTCCAAAGTTGATGCTCATTGCGATTTTTCATTTCAAACTCGTGATTGGGTTGAGGGTAGGCCCAAATTGAAGCTTCCCTTCCATTTTTGCCCTTGGCAGCTTCGATTTTGGGCTGCCAAGGCCCTTCCAAAAAAGGATTCTGGCAATCACGAGTTGAGGTTTTGAGGTGACAAACAGCTTCGAGCTTCGACTTTTGAACTTCGAATCCTAGCTTCCGTGTAATGTCTGGACAGGCTCTAAGAAGGAATGAGTGAGTACGATGTACATGTCGGATCTGGGGGTAACATTTCCATACAATGAGCATTGGCCACGATGGAGCATGCCACGGCTGCTTACTTTTCTGCCCCAGGAATCATCCTCGTTCTGGAATGGAGCAGATGCAGAGCTCTTGGTTGCAGTTTTGGCATCTCCTCATGCATAGAATGGGGCAAAGATAGTCTCTAATCGCATGGCTGATTGATGACATCAAGACTGCATGGCACATCAGGTCAATGCTGCTCGCTTTCAGTTGCTTATCAGCGGAGATAAGGCACAGCAATCATTGCATCCTACCGGTAGCTAGATATACAATCTCCAGCCAACGACATCTTCCTGTACATGACATTCCATGTACGGTAGATGATCGCAAGCATACAAAATGGTAAACAATACAGGTAATATTCCTAGCTATGCTACAGTGGCTAGCAGACTCTTGGTTGTGGATTGGTGGGCATGTTATTGTACGGTAGGTTGTCGTGTCTTCCTCGCCGAGTAGATCTAACGTGGAAACACAAGAGGGTCCACCCCCTCTCTCAGGTCTTTGTCTATTTGCATTTCAGCTGGCTTGAAGCACTGGATTTTTGTGACGCAACGGCACACGGCCATGTGCTGAATGCCTCCACAAGATTGGATTGAATCATTCGATTGAATCATTCGATTCGTGCGGGTTTGCCACCACTCCGCCCACCAACAACTCCATCATCGCATCGTCAACTGCCACCACTAGCTAGACTACTTGTACCTTCATTCCTTCTTCATTCATTATAATTCCCTTTAGCTTTGAGCTGAGCATGTTTGTGTCTGCACTATTATTATTGAGCGACAACTTGAATACTATCAATACAATCAATCCGTTGGACTTTTTGGCCGCCATTTTGGTTCCTCTGCTGTTGTTCGCCATGACCGCGCAAGCCATGGCGCCACCGGAGATTCCGCCCTTGGCCGTTTCCTCTTCTTCCCTCAGTAGTTGCAGTAGCAGAAGTACTGGTAGTACTTTTCTACCTCTCTCTCCAATTCCAAGCAACACACGAGCCGCTACTACAAGTACCAACATTCATCTTGTCATTCTCATTCACGGATGGCTGGGGAGTCCCGCCGAAATGACGGCCATTCAAGCGGCCTTGCAAACTCAAATTCAAATAATGGCGGCTGAAGATACCCCAGATACCTCATCAGATACCCCAGATACCCAAAATGGCCCTATTAATAACGACATCCAACTTCCCCCAGATACCAGTGTACTATTGCACAGTGTGGAATGCAACGATGGCAAGACGCACGATGGAATCATCATGGGAGGATGTCGAGTGGCTCAAGAAGTCAATGACATTGTACAGGAAATTCTACTGCAGGATGGACCAAAGAAAATCTCACTTTCCTTTATTGGAAATTCTCTGGGAGGACTCTACGCCAGGGCTGCGCTGCCTCATATTCAATGGACTGTCAACATTGACAACAATGACAACCAACAACAAGCAGAAACCATTCAGATTTCACCCAACGTTTTCTGCACCACCTGTACACCTCATTTGGGAAAACGGGGTTTGACCTACTTGCCACTCCCTCGCTTTGTAGAAACGGGAATTGGATATGCCTTGCAACCCACCGGACAAGATCTATTTGGTGTCACTACGGTCGTACAAGACCTCGCTTCTCAAGCCAAATACTTGACACCACTCTCCCACTTTGCCAAACGCATTGCCTACGCCAATGCCTTTGGCACCGATTTACAGGTACCCACCGCCACGGCAGGCTTTTTGGCCGATACTGAATCCCCGCATTTCTTGGCACCACCATCATCTGAACAAGAACAAGACGAAGAATCATCATCACCCTTTTTACTCACCGTCACGACGCCTCCCGATGACCAGGTCGTACAACAAACCATGGAAGCGTCTGATATTGCCGCACAACAAGACATGACGTATTACTTCCCCGCCACTTCCATGGCACGCACATTGGATGCTCTGGGATGGACCAAAGTCTTTTGCGATGTCCGCGACAAACTCGTTTCCGTACCCATTCCATTCAACCGCAAAGGCAAGGATGGAACCGACGATTGTAGTAGTGAATTCGATACGCACTCGACAAAGCAATGGACATCGCATCAACTCAAGAACAAATTGGCAAATCGCATTGATTACGATCAAAAATGGCCCATTCCCATTGGACATACCATGCTCATTGCCAATTCCAAATCAAAACTATATGCCAAACTCAATCGAGGGGGATTGGAATTTGTACAACACATGGCACACGACTTTTTGAAGGATCTGCTTATCGTTCCTACGTGTATGAATATGACTACTGGAAAGGACGAACCCTCGTCATGACAATAACTAGCTAGTCGGGCGAGAGGAGGAGATGGTAGAGATTAGGAAATAGATAGTAGTCAATAGATAGCAGCTTCTAAAGTTAGGAGGCTCATCTGACACGCAGCAACCGTGGTAGAGTACTGATAATGGCTATAGCGACGACACGTAGATTTGTTCATTGCGGCAAAGGCCGGAAAACAAACTACGGAATGATTAGATTACTCCACGCAAATAAATAAATAAATCGACAACAGGACACGGGCTACGGTAGAATCCATGAGAGCGGAAGTATGCAACCTTTTGGTCTTTGCACAGCCTGTTGGTTCTTCTTCGTTTTCGAAGACAGCACATACCGGTCGGTACCTTCGAAACTCATTTTACAATCGACGTTTGGTTAGTCGCTCGATTGGCTGGCTGCCGGAATAATGGTCTCGCTGAGACGCGTTGCATAGTAATCATCCGGAATATTGTCCGCTGGGATTGATGGCACGCAGTCAGGATGACGACGACGGCGGGCCGCTGACTCAAAAATTGAAAAGATGCTGGCGGGGTTGTTGGCAACATGTTGTGTTAATTGGGCAGGGACAACTGCGATCAATCAGCTACTGACTGGTCGTGGAATGCCCACCTCGCTGCCACCTCCTAAAGTGACTTGTCCAAGATATTGCGAGTGCACAAAGACATCTTGTCCATTTGCTACTGTCAATTTGAAGTTGAGATTCCCGACCATCACAACATAATTCGATTCGTTCCGCATTGATCGTTTTGTAATTGACAAAGTCAATGGAAATGTGATTGGGATTGGACTTGGCATTGTAGTGGACGTCGGTAATGGCAGGATATCCCAAGTAGGTGTCAATTTGCTGTTTCAGACGCATGGCATATTGGACCGTGCCTTCCTTTCCAATATCGCTAATGGCGGCAATGCTGCATTTTTTGGAATCCCGGCGTTGTTGCCTTGGCCAAGAGTTGGTCTTTGGGAATCTTGGTGGGTGGAAATAGGTATCCCCCAAACTGGGCTTGTATATCCCATACAGCATTTCGCATACCGGTAACTCGGGCTAGACCATGGCAGCCGGTGGTTTATTATACAGCGAATTGGTCAACTTGGAAGGATCATGAGCCGCCAGTCGATCGGACAACGACTCGGCATGCACAGGAACTACGGGTAATAGCATCTCTGCTGAACCAATGCCGCTTGAGTGAGAAAGGAACGGCGATCCGTCCGTTGCACTCCAGCGCCAAAGCAGATACCACCACCGCCACCATGGCAAGCAAGCGGATCAAAAGGCAACAAAACAGGACGAGTGGGCTCATTATTATTGGTCTTCTCAGGTTGGTGGCCCATGATCAATGCAGGTACTCCATCCTTTCTGTCCTCATCATGAAAGAGTCAGCAAAAGAGGGATTGTGGCTTCATAGATAAAGGTAGCTTGCTCTAACCCCCAGTTCGGGATTGTGGTATGTGGCTTGGATCTTGGATCTTTTTCACTGACACGGCTGACTAGCTGACGTCATTGAGAGAATCATAAGTGTTTTGATACATTCCACATGCAGGACTGAACCATCTCATTTTTTGAAGGGTCTCGTCCCATTTTTCGTCTTGGAAAATCCACGGCCAAAAGAGTCACGTCGACTTTACAAGAGTGGGTGGTGTACAAGAGTAAATCCGCAATGTGGATTCAAAAGAGGGTCACAGTATCGGTACGTTCATGCAGGAGTGGTACCGGTACCGCTAGCTAGTGTTGGAAGCTTTTGGAGAAGAATTTCACAACCCCCATTCGTCGTTCTCTTCCACAAAAGCATCTCATTCTTCCCTAGATAGATAGATTGATGAACGTCAGGTCCTCCAGTACCAACCAGGAGGGCTTTGAGGTGACAATGGCAGAAACGAGGGACAGTGACCGGGGGAGAGGTCGCTTGTCTACAGTCTCCATGAAGTATGACAAGAGCCGAAAGGGATATTTGAGTGATTCACAAAAGGCAGCACGTGATGCGGATGCGGACGGCAAGGGATACCTTACCGCGGAAGAGGCCGCAGCGCTTGCCAAAAAGTGTCTCATGCAGTCGACCACCACCACGAATGATCCACCTGCCATCATTCAGGAGTTCATCACAACTGCCGCCGTTCCCGTAGTATCGGCCCGTCCAATCATGGCACATCATAATCAGACCAGTGCCACTCCACTCATCTCTTGTCGAATGGTTCCGGATCCTTCAGAGCGTGGACTTGGGCGAATCAGTTTAGGTACTACTAATCCCAATGTCGACACCGCCACTACCACTACTACTGGAACGACAGCATCTCGGGTGACATTTCATGCTCGTACCATCGCTACAAACACAGTCAGCAGCAGCAACAACAATGCAGCGCCTGTTTCGATAACAGTTCCTTGCTCCCCAGCAGGTGGCGTTTGGTCTCCAAGCATGATTCACCTCAAGACAGAGGCAGTCAATGACTGTGAAACTGATGATGATGCACCCATTTCCGTCGTGGTACCAGTATCCATGCCACCACCACCGGACGAGAAGCCAAAAGGCCCTACTATTCATACTACTATGGACAGGGAGAAAGAAGCTGTCGGTTTGGAACGACCAGTTTCCGTTCCAGCACCTCCGGATGAGAAACAAGAACGTGGTGTGGACACCGAAGCACCGTTGGAGCCCACGGAAACTGACAATGACGACGTAAGCAACAGCAACAATGAACATCAAGAGGATAGCAATGTCATTTTGAGTTGCCAAGTCTCAAGAAGAAGTCATTGGGTTATCGCTTCAACTGCCTTGGTCTTGATTGCCATTGTGGCAACCGTGGTTGTGATGTTTGCTGTTTATATCACCATGGATCTACGCAAAGAAATGTAGATTACATGCAATGCAGACTCCATTCACAGTTGCTCTTGGCATAGGCTGGTTGCAATGGCTCTGGTGTTATGGTTGAGCAGCAGCAGTAGCTGCTGATCCTGTCTCTTACGTGCTCTGGTTGTTGACCAGTCGGAAGGATCACCATCATCCGCCATGGTGACGGCCCGAAATCGCGATTTACCTGTGTTTCTGTTATTTTTTAAAATATATTATATAAACAGCTTTACACGGGTAGTTCAGTAAAGGTTCCGGTGGAAAATCTACAAAGCCAAACCCTTTGGCCCCCGTAATGGTCCTCAATTTCTCGCCCCTGATCCCACAGAACCTAGCTAGTCCTGAATTGTAACTCTTCTCTGCTTAAGCCTGGCCCCGACTGGCTTCCATAGATAATCTGCCTCTCCAAACCCCCGTCTTGCATCTACTTACCCTTTGTTCATGAGTCCTACGGTATAGCTACAGTACGGCACATTCCTGCGGCGCCATGTACAAGGCACACAGTTTGACCAATCGCTCCTACAGCACAATGTCCTACCGTAGCTAGGCCTAACATTATCTGCAATATTATATCGTTACAATATCAGTTGCAACACTGTTCCGCCAGATCTTGCAGTGTGTCCTTGACCTGCATCCCCTTTGTGGACATGGCGAGCGAAACCTTCGAGGAGTGCAATGTGTTTCTGTTGCGGAACTCCTTGGAGAAAATCGACTCATCATCACAGTGGGGTCTCCCACTGCCACTCCTGGAATATTGTTGTTGTCTCTATTACTCAGTACCGGTATCTCATTGTTGACCAAGCAGTCTGCAGTCTGTTCCACTCCTGGGAACTCAATCTCATACACAGGAATCACTCCTGTTTTTCGATACATTGTTGACTCAAATCGCACTCCTGTAATCAATACAGGTATATTGTCGTACCGGTATAATCATCTCGGTAGCCATACACAGGCTCAAAGTTAACACTCTCCGACGTCGGAAGATGGATCGCGAACTTGAATGGAAGATCGCGTTTATGAAGCTTTTGTGGGCATCAATAAAGATACGAAGGTTCGGCTTGTGACAATAGAAGAGGTAGTCCACGGTCATTTACATGTATGTAGTTGTGTTTGATTGAAGATTCAATGGAAGTTCTTGGAAGATCCAAATTCAGTCACGGTGGGATTGCCTCAGTTAGTTAAGCTGTTAGTTCATAGACTATTTGTCTTGTTGCTTTTGACTGTTCCCTCACCCACCGGAGTTACCTGTATGGCTTCAAGTTGCCAGGGAAAGATCGATCAGCCGTCAAGGAGATCAACAGGAAACAGGAGGTGTCAACAATGGCCACTAGGACCAGATGGATAGGAGGGAAGCATAAGGAAGCGGGCCAAAGGGCCCGAGAGGAAAGGAAAAGGAGGAAAAGGGTAAACGGATCTGGAGCAATGACAATGCACAACCAGCCGAAGAAGAGGAGTCCAGAATGGGACAAATGTCGGGACGGATTGAAAGGTCAAGGAGGTAACTAGGAATTAAAGAATAGAAGAAAGAGGGACCGTAGAAGAGAAAGTTCAGATAGGCAGCCACAGGGCTGCAGTTGACCATTGTCATGGTCAACATCTCCATTGACAGATCCATCAGGCGACAAGAATGAGAGCACTGCTTGGGAGCCTGCTTGGTCTGTCATCTGCCACTTGGTCCTGGTTGAGCGGTGGTGACATCAGACTCCAGACCAACCAGTCAGTGGGACTCATCCCCACTGCATTGGCTGGCTTAGAGTCTTGCCTACAACTTTCGGTTTGTTCGTATCTAGCTAGCTAGCTTCATCCATCGTAGACATGCGTGTCGCCATACTGGTAGCTAGCACTACTTCCTAGAGTACGAACACAGTCTTCTCGTGTAGTGCCCGATTAAGAATACGGTCGGCTTTTGCCATATGAATGATTCCAGCAATTTTTGTCTGCTTAGTAAATTACGGTGCCACCAAAACAGTAACTAAACTTATTACTCCCCCATGTCATTACAAAAAGTGGTGTTTGGTCACCATTATTGAAAAGTTCTGCAACGATCCACAGCATTGCTTGAATTGGCCAACATAATATGGCTAGACGATGATAGTAGTGGATTGTATTGTATTCTTCACTGGTGGTGGTGTATTGTGGTCAACAACAACTATCCGAGGTACTTCGGGTCGAGTTATGATTCATGTTGGAAGTTTGATATCGTAAATCAATGGGTGGTTGTGCGGGTGGAATGAACAATTGTGGAGTAGACCGTTGCTTGTAGGCTTCGTACTGCAGTGCGAGTCGTGCAGCTTCTTGGAATGCTTCTTCTACATTAATGGCCGTTTTGGCGGAGGATTCGAAATGTGCCAAAGGACGGGCCATGCCCATGGCAAAATTTCCAGCAGCTCGTCGACACCATTCTTCCGCACGGTCGAGTGGCACGAGTCGATCGGCTTGTTTGTCCATTTTATTTCCCACCACGACAAATGGAAAACTGGATTGACCCAATGTCGTGTCGATATCTCCCAGACTATTTCCACCCACATGCTGCAGAAATTCACGACGCCAATGATCCAGATTATCGAGGGAATGCGGATCGGTAATGTCGTACACCAACAAACAGGCGTCACTGCCGCGATAAAAGGAATTTCCCAACGATTGAAATCGCTCTTGACCGGCCGTATCCCAAATTTGAAGTGTCACTTGGCGTCGGACACCAAATTGATCACTCACAAAAATCTCACGAGACAAAAAATCGGCGCCAATCGTTGCCTTGTATTGACCCGTGAATTTTCCACTGCTGTAGCGATTCATCAGGGATGTCTTTCCCACTCTACCATAAAACACACAAATAAAAATGCAAACAAGAGATTAGATGGGATCTATAGATGGGTGCACTGTATACCCCTTCAGTCAACTCTATCCAACCTGACTAACTTACCCCGAATCACCCAGAATCACAATCTTTAAGGTTTTCTTCTGATGAGACATCTTCTTCTTCTTCTTCTTCTTCTGTTATCTTGACTAAAGTGTTGTGGTCTTTTGTTGTTCTCGTCGTGGACCAGTGTGCTGGATCTTTGCAAAGGAAACCGTTGGATCGGACAGATCAGATTGAGGCGAAGAATGATTCGATTCGATTCGATTCGATTCGACTCAATTGAATCATTCGATTCGTCTTCGGTGGCAATTAAAACAGCAGAGCTATTAATTAATACCAACCGTTGTCCAATCACGAGTGTTTTACCTCAACCAATGCAATCCAAGAAGCAGTTGTTAGAAATAGCGGTAGCATATCAGGGAGGCTACTATGCACAGGATGAGTAACCGCAACTGTGTCAGGATCGGCGAAAACAAAGTCAAAGTGCAACCTTGGATCAGAGACCATCTACACTACAGTCGCCATGAAGAAACCCTGTTACCACTGCCACAATCACAGCGGCGCCCGTCACAGTCAAGAAGCAACCAATCCCCTAAGCTGCTTGCTCAATGCTCATCTCGAAAGAAGAAAAAAGGCATGCAATAGAGACTCTGAGATCAGCCATGAAGCAAACAAGATGTCTGGTACCGGTAGGTACCAGTACAAGAAAGTATCGGGAAAACAACTTCAATGTGAAAATTGAATCATCCCGAAGGACACAGCATGCAGATGTGAAAGTTGCATGCCACTTTGCAAGTGCTTTGCATCTCATCACAACAACAAGAACTCCACCATCCACGCAACGTCGAAGAAAAGCGACGGGTCCTTTTCAGCTCTACTGGAATGCCATGGATCCTTTTTAAAATTTCTCATCCAACCGTATTGTTGCATGGGCATGGGGGCAACTTCAATATCTCACGTTTTGAAGAAGATCAGAAGTCCTCCTCCACTTCTGCAGTAACCTGTGCTAGTAATGTACAAACCTTGTCTGTATGCACCATCAGAATGCTATAACGATGCAAAATACATGTACATGTAGACCATCATCTGACCACGAGGCAGATGAGATCAACTCAGCTCATGTGCGTTTGCGTTTGCTGACACATTGCTTGGGAGAGCATCCTAGCATCTATCTGGGAATGCAGCAAGGCTCAATCATCCATCCTCAAACAAAGCATAATTCGCATTGCCATCATTGATAGTGCCCGAACTAGCTACTAGACCTAGCTAGAGTTCTCCAGATGCCAAGGTCACAAGATCACGCATGACCGGGAATGGGATGTTCCAAACCAGCCACAAAGCCCGCAAGCGCGGAGACTGGAACTTTGCCCGAAAGAAGAAAGACGAGAGCTCTTCTGCCTTCTGATGTACCGTACCAGTATGTTGTGTGCGCCTGCATTACACGCACCATGAGAGCACGCATCAAGAAGATAGAGATCCAGTCTGCATGTGGATTGGGAATTCCGCAACTGCCGAGCCAGCAAAGTGACAATTTAGCTAGACTAATAAATCCGCATCAGACTACTCTAGGGAAATATACCGGTACCGGTACTCTCCTAGTAGTATCCAATCAGTGGAACTTATCATAAACTAATCTTCAGAGTAGACTACACTGCAAAACAACACCCCAGGATGTAGCAGTGTCTTCCGAATGATGAATGATCGGTCTGTCCGCTGCAAATTTCCCAATGGCAAGAGAAATGAATTGCTGGCATGCTGCATGCCAGATTGTCTAACGCTATGCACGCAACGAGTCCTCCACCGTCGTTTCCTCCATTTCCTCCTCCTCCGCCATCCACACCAGAAAATGGGCCACCCTTTTCCTGGAGCCACTGAATCAGATCACGAAAGTCTCCGTCATTGTCATAAAGGTTGTCAAAGTCGCCTGCTTGCGCAATGGTCATCGAGTATAGACGGTTCGTCACGTTGTTATTTGCCGGAATGTTCATCTGGTCCATCAATCCAACCAACCAAAAGGTTCCTGAAGAGCGCTCTACATCTGTTCGGTTGCTGGGATCTGTCAAACGATCAAACAGCTGGCGGCATAGTCTACTTGCCGGAAAGAGAAGGAAAAGGGCCGCAACGTCAACAACGGGGAGAAGAAAAAGAGTAACAATTACTTGTTGTCCCATACCGGTACAGTACTCACGCTCTTTCTTCTGGTTTTCTGCCACCTTCAACAGCTTCTGTGAAACAAAAGGCGGATAGAAGAAACAACGATGAGAGTCCACACAGTAGGCAGCTGCAGCACAAGCAGAAACAAACATACTGCGAAGGCTCGGATCTGTTCGATGGCATGGCTAGCCACGCCGCGATACTAGTAGGGTAGCTACAGTAGCTAGTAGACTACCTTCGTCCATGATAATAAATAAATAAATAAATAAATAAATAAATAAATAAATAACTATAAAGGGGATTACGTGAAAGGAACGGTACTAGGTAACGTCCGCTTGTAAAAAGTAGGGGAAGGGATCAAGGGGTTCGGGCGTGAAGTAGGCATATATGGACCGGCAAGGACTGAGGACGGGGATGAGCCGGAGGAATAGAGGGATCGAGCTTGGTGTAATAGCGCGTTGAAAGTGTTGTGCTAAGTGGGTAGATAGATTGAGGGCAAGGGATTGGTGTGCCAGCGTGAAGGTGTGTAGGGTTGGGTGTCAATGGAGTAGTTGGTGGGGTGACAAAGTGGGTATCAGGAGTGGGGAGAATGGCGGTTGGGGCTGAAAGGAGTTGGCTGTAGGAGCGTTGGGAGTGGGTGGGGAGTTTGGCAGACCACGGGGGTGCTGGGAGGGGGAATGGTTGGCGAGGGAGCCGTAGAGAAGGCTGGGCGAAAGGTCCCAGTCCAAGAAATGGGTCCACTGTGAAGGGAGCAGGATGATGCCTGCATTTTGGAGAGCAGTAAAGTATTCAGGCGGGACAGTGCGAGATTTTGTTGTGAGCTTACTTCGAATCGACTTGAGATGGGCCTGGGAAAGGGTTTTGGGTTGGTGGGAGACCGGGCACAAGAGGATTCAGGAGGGCTGGTAACAGTAATGTCGATAGCGAGGAAAGAGGATGGAGTGGTAGGGGGAGGTCGAAGGCAGGAGGAGTTGAGGGAGATGCCAATATCGGCAGGGCGTTGGTTGGGTAGCCCTGGTTGTCGAGGAGGGCTTGGGTTTCGCAGGTGACTCCGTCCTTGGATGGAGTGATGCCAGCAAGGGGGGCAAGGTGAGTGAGGACGTGGTACACAGTGTCACGAATGCCATCACTTAGCCGTTTCTTGCTGTAGTGGGTGCATTGAAGGAAATGGTCACCATAGGGGTCTAAAAGAACTCGTTTTGCAATGGTGGCAAGGTTGGTTGGAGATGGCTGGGGGGAGGATGGCTAGTCGGAGTTTCCGTTGGTAGAGGAGCTGGAAGATGTCGTTGGAAAGCCTGTTGTGAGGGAACCGGCGGTTGTAGGACCGGAGGGGGATGGCAGTGTAGTGGGAGAGAATGGAGGGGAAGATGGTAGTGGTGGAGGCAGGGGCAGTAGAGAGAATGAGTCGAGGTGCAGGCGGGTGGTTTTAGTGTAGATGGCAGAGGCAAGGCCTGGAGGTTGCCATCAGTGACAAATGTACTGGGGGAGAGGGGGGGATCAGAGTGGTGGGACGGGAGGGATGGTAGTGGGGTAGGAAGTGGGGCAGGAGGGTGGTGAAGAGTTGGAAGAGGGGGACGGTTGTAGATGGACGCTGCCAGGATGCAAGGGTGCGGGCCATGGTGGTGGGGAGGGAGGCAATGTGGTTGGGACCGACATTGATGCCGCTGGTGGCATATCGGAGGTTCCGGGTGGTGGAGACAAGGAATGCTGTGATGGAGGAGACAGAGTGGTTGCGTGTGCCCAAGCCGCCGGCAGATACAGGGAGATGCAGGAGGTGTTGGGAAACAGGGGAGAGGGAGGTGGCCGCACCAAGTTGGGAGAGGAAGGAGTGGGATGCAGTGGAGATGGTGGACTGAAATGGGGAGTGCCAGTCGAAGAGGGTGGATGAGGTGATGGTGGTGGGGTCTAAATGATAGTAGACATCGGCTGCAAGGAGGTGTTGAATGGAAGGTAGGGCACAAGAGTGGAAGAGAAGGCACTTGGTGTGCAGGTCGGTAGGCTGGTCCACAGCTTGGAGAGGTTGGTGTGTATTTGGTAGCAGCTTGGGTGGGTAGTGGGTAGCGAATGCTTTGGAGCCAATTGGTTGACCCAGAAAGCGGACACCGGCGGTGATTTCGGGGTGACAAGGGACCGCTTGGTTCTGAATGAAGAGGACAGCGGCTCGGAATGGGGGTCTTTGGAAGGGTGCCAGAAGTGTTTGTGAGGAGCTTGGTCTTGAGTAATTCAACTGTAGGCCGAGTTCTTTACCTTCGGTCTGGAAGGTGGTAAGGAAGGGGATGATGTCGGGGGGGAGGATGAATGTGTTGGTGTCATCAATGTAGGAGGAGACAGTGGCGTGGGAGCCGATGCCATCATCGCCTGTGTCGCCTTGGGCGATTCTGAGGGCAGCTTGCTGTTGAAGGAGGGCAAGAAGCTTGGACAGGAGGAGGCAAAGCAGAAGACGGAGGCAGTGGCAGCCAGGGGGCAGCCTTGGGCATGCCTTCTTTTTGGGTGAGGTAGCAGAGGGTACCAGTGTCATCATAGTAGTAGCACGATTGGGGTTGCCATAGCACAGGTCTAGAAGGGTATAAGGCAGGAGAAGTCATCAGATTCAAACAGGAAGTCTCGCACAGCAGCCGGGAGCATTCATTGAACATGTTGCGGATATCCAGTAGGAGCAGGACCCGGGAAGCTGGAGAGGGTTGGGGGAGGAGGTGACATAGCGATGAAGTTGGGCTCTGGCACTGTCACCATGAATTGGAGGCCACCTTTGACAGAGATGGCAAACTGGCCATAGGGAGGAGGAAGGAGGCCAGCTGAGTCTGCAGGATTTGCATGGCATATTTACCGCTGACGCGTCGGAGGGCACTTCCCATCCCGATGGGTCGAAGTTTGGTGGGGTCATCTGGGTCTTTGTGAAGCGCCATAAAATAGTTTGCGGAGAAGCAGACGGCAAGCTTGGGAGGGATCTTGTTGTCGAGGATGAGCTGAAGGACTTGGCTGAGGGCAGGGAGGTATGGCTGATGGGAGGTGCCTTTGGGTTGGTAGAGGCCGAATCCTTTGACGGTTTCTGGGAGGTCAGCGAAAGGGCCAGCAGCTGTGCCTCGCTTGAGGTGTCGAAGGGAAGAGGTAAGGGTGGGGAGGTCCATTGGAATTTGAGGTGGTCGACCAGACTGTCGGGTGGATTTGGGGTGTTTGGCGACATAGGAAGTGGGTTCTGGGTAGAGTTTCTCACAGAGCACTCGGACTTCTGGGGTGATGGAGGCAACTGGGAGGGCAGACACCACACGGGCATAGGCTGTATGGTAGTTGTCTTCATCGGCGGCAAGTTGGGCAGCGGCAGCATTGGAGGAAGGAGTTGATGCTGGGCGGGGAGCGGCATGGGCTTGTTCATACAGGGATCGTGCATGACCATGCTTGAAGTGGCGTAGGCGTTGTTTCACTAGGTCGTTGACAGAGATGTGGCAACCAGGGGGCTTGGGGAAGAGGATGAGCATGTCGAAGATGAGGAGTAGGGTCCAGAAGGGGAGGGACGTGGACTGATGGGACGGTCGGGAGGCTTGTGGAGGGAGTGGGGTGGTGGAGAGCTGGATCCATTGATAGATGTGATGGAGAGAGGCATAGTAATAGGACTTGGTTTCTTGGGACAGGCGTCTCCAGAGGTTGGTTCGGTAGGAGGGAGGGAGGGGGTCCAACTGGGTGAGCCAGAGGAGGGTGGGTTCCCATTCAGCAGGGGTGGAGTGGCGAAGTGTTTGTTGGATGAGTGTGATGTTGGAGTCAGTTCTGGGGGTAGAGGTGGGGGAGGTGGGGTGGTCCTTGGTGTTGTGGGCTTTGAGATACTGAGAGCCATGGGCCTGGGATTTGAAGATGTAGAGGCGGTTGCATGGTCTGCAGATGGCAAGCCCTTGTTGGGCAAAGAAGGCGTCAGACTTGTGGAAGTACGTGGGGGTTTTGTGGGTGGTGAGGATGTGGTGCTTGAGTGTGGCATTGGAGGTGACTAGAGTTGGGAGTGGGGTTGTGAAGATACACAGGGGACATTGGAGGGGTTGTGGGTGGGAAGAGGCAATATGGTGGGTTTGTTGGAGCAGTGGGGGTGATGCTTCCTCTGTACTTTGCCAAGTACAGTAGGGACACCCTAGGCGGTTGGCGAGGGGGTACGGTCGGCAGGAGGTTCACTGGGTTTGGTGCTGTGGGAGCTAGGTTTGGTGGTTTGAAGGAAGCGGTTGAAGGCAGTGTTGAGGTTCTGAGGGGTTCCATGGTCTGCGAGGGTGTCAAGGAGGAGGTGCATGAAGGGGCTGTAGTGCTGGGGGTAGTGTTCAGCGACAAGATGACGGGCAGTTTCAAATCCACTGATGGCGGTGGAGCTTTCGGTGATGCAGTAGACGATCTCGGGGATTATTTATTTGTTCCAGATGGGTCGTCACGTACCAGTACGGTATGATCGACGCCCGCGTGAGAATGCGTACTGGTACCAGGCTCGCTCTTACAAGCGCGTGACCTCGTCACAGCCTCTCACTTTATCACTTTATTTTTTAAATGGTAGAACTTGCAAACCATGCACATAGACTTTTGATAGCTAGTCTAGCTTCCCACACAACTTCAACATCTCACGTTTGCGCTACCTTGCTACGAAAATTTTTTAAGCTAGAAGTTAAAAGGATGGGCCCCCGCAGGGGGCTTAGAAGTTTAAAGATTGGGCCCTTGGGGCCCAACCACCAAGCTAGCTAATGGGAGTGGAACACATGGCCTTCTGGCTGGCCCTCAAAGCACTGCAGCAGAACCTCTTTCATCTCTGGCTTTGTCTTTTTGATGGACTTTCCCAGGACCCTGGCCCAATTCTTCATGTCTGCGAAGCTTGTGGAGGAGTCCAACAGCTTGGCTTTGGTCAGACCGCCTTGCTTTGGAGCAGCCTTTCTCTTGCCAGCGGCATGTTCATTGATCCTGGCCATCTGAACAAGCTGACCCTTGTCTCTGAGCAAAGCTTTGGCATGCTGGGGCCTCAGCCTGCCCCTGAAGTGCCTTCGATCAAATGATTCAGAAATGGCGCTGCAGATGTTGATCCAGTTTCCCAGCCGTTAGAAAATTCCTGGAGTTCACAGAGGCACGCCCTTTCTTGCCGACAGCTGCCAAGAACACGATGCCATTGTCGTCTACCTTGGGGAAGAGTCCACTGGAGTAAAAGTTCCGGATATAGTGGTCAATACAAGCCGGCGCCTCTTTGATACTCTCACTCATCGTCCTCAGATTGCGTTGAATACCTCTGCGGCTATCCTTGGCTTGCGATGGATACCTCTGCGGTAGGATGGCGTTTCTTACTCGCACTCATCGTCGTCCTTGGATTGCGATGAAAGCGGATATATCCTCGGCTGCGGTGAGTACCTCTGCGAAGTACCTCTGCGGCTACTGAATGTGGTAAGTACACCTCTGCGAAGTACCTCTATGGCTACTATTACGGATGGGATGACCTCGGTTATACTGTCTTGCTTCAATATCTCGCTCGATTCGAAATCCTCTGGATGCATGCGAAATCCTCTGGATGCATGCTCCGTCGGTCTTTCGAAAACAACACGAAAACAACACCACGAGAGACTGATCGAGCTGACACCGGGAATATTGAATCGAATCGTGTGCACGACTGACTGACGTCAGCGACGACTGACGTCATCGAATCTAAAGATCGAACGATTCTGATTGGCTAAATGGCTCTACAGCGGCCTCTACAGCGGTAGGCCGATGTCGGCACGACGGTCCGGCTGTACTTTCTGTACCAATCCTTTTAACTTCTGTGGATCGAAATACCGTAGTAGCGCTGTCCGAAGCTCGCCGAACCACTGTACCGTAAAGGCCACGTGCAGCTTGTGCCCCAAGAGTGCAACCACTCCCGATGGCAAAATAATTATTGGTTAAATCTATTGAATGAAGTCTTGTTGAACCTTTAGTCTAATTCATTGATCTGCCAAGGAAGGTTGATTGTCAACAGAACGTAACATCGTACTATCGTGCTGACTAGTCCAGTGTTCTCGTACCAACTACATGTATGTGGAGTCGAACTAGCAGACGCAGAACTACTTAGTACCTGGTACAGCTCTGGTACTATTACTGTACTCCAGTAGCTAAAGTAGTAGACTCTGGCAGCTATCTAGCAAGACTACCGTGCTAGCTAGTCTAGAGTCAGAGAGCTACTACCAGGTAGCTAGCTAGAGCTACTAGCAGGGTTCGCTAACCAGTTCTTTCGGTTACCGGTTATTTGCCATTTGGTTACCGGTTGTTCGATTTGGTTACGTAACCGGTAACCGGCAACCGGCACCTCGCGATAACCGGTTACTCAACCGGTAACCGGTAACCGGGTCGTTTCGACTGGTTACTTTTGGACCGGTTACCGGTTACTTTGACCGGTTACCGGTTACCAAACTGGTTACCCATTCGGTTACTCATTCGGTTACTCGAATTTCGAAACTTGCCGTTTCCTCTCATAAATTCGCCAACCATAACCAATAGGGGCAACCTATGTCCGTTTGGTTACTCATTTGTTACTCATTTGGTTACTGGTTACTGGTTATTCGTTTGGTTGCCGTCCAACATACCGTCCAAGCTACCGTCCAGCTAGCTTCGTAATGTCCGAGTCAAGGGGATTGGACGAGGCTGGAGCCGCCCTGAGCATAGCCGATGGCGAGAACAGCACAGGTCACTTCTCCGAAGAAAACCGAGCCGATGCCGAGTTTGTCGAAGGCCAAGTACTCGGGACATAGCTAGTCAAGTTCAAGCTTGTGATCTGTCACCGCGCGTTCAGAGATGTTTTTGTTAGTGTAGAATTCATTCTGCAGTTGCCTGAAAGTATCCAGTACCTTTCCAGACCCACCCTGACGGGCCATGTTGAGAACATTGATTTCCCCGGGTGGGCTCTTCAATCTTGGCTTTCGGCTTGCCGGAGTACTACCGGTAACCAGAAGAGTAGATACGGATTCATTGGAAGCAACGGCGGAAGCTCGCGGCGGCCATAGCTGCTCGGTTGGTCTTCGGCAGCGGCAGGAACTCCTGGTGTAGGACCGGCAGGCTGGGGTGCCATGTCTCCCCATTTGTAGCGCTTTTTATAATGTTTGATGGCGGCATGAACTTCCTTGTGAACCTTGAAGACGTGACTCGATAGGTTCCCCGTTCCATCATAAACCATTTTCAAAGTCTTCTCCTTCTTCAAGTAGGACGGCATGAACAGACACTTGTGGAGAGGCTTCCCTTCGTCATCAATGCATGCCATGCAGGCATGTAAGGACGTTTGTCTTCAATACTCTTCAACATCTTCTCTTTGGCCACCAAATCCAATTCGTCCAGCTCATCCCAACTATTGCGGTTCCGAATCGACACAACTCTAGCTATTTGCCAGAAAGGCGAACGGCCTTCACCTGAGGTAGTCTTGAAGTCATTGCGCAAGGGGAAAGTGAACAAAGACTTGGCTTGCGCATAGCTAGAAGTCAACCGCTCCCTATCTTGTTCAATAGGATCCTCATGTGGATCGTCATCATCCTCCTCGTCTTCTTGGAAGTCTTGGTCCTGCTCGTCCTCGTTCTCGGGCTATCCTCAACCACATTGACTTCAACTACTTCGTCGACTGGGGAGCCGTATATGTCTTCTTCGTCGGAAGACTCCTCTTCTTTTTCTTCTTCCAGGTCGTCGTTCAGGTTGCGTTGAACCAGT
>CAICTM010000523.1:0-52770 GCA_903772945.1 Seminavis robusta
ACCAACACCTCATGTTGAGTACAATGACCTCAGTACTTCAGAATGGACTACGCGACAAATGATGTGGGTGAGAAAGTGGAAGCCGAACGATGGCTACATTGCCGAACGGGAGAAGTGCAAGTGCCCCCATTCTATGCGCACTCGAGAGGACCAGCGTCGCATGCGTGGACGGCTTCGCATGCGACAGGAGAAGCTCAACCGACTGCTCAAGAATTTCCATACCCTGGATGTGCCCTTCCGCCATGGGGCTTCCAAGCATGGTTCCTGCGTCCGTGCCATATGTGTTTTGGTGCAGCTAACAATGGAGCAGGGAGAAGAGCTCTTTGACATGCGGGAGTACCATGACAACATGAGTGGCAACCAGGTAGCTCAATTGTATGGGATCTAGCTACAGTAGCTAATGAACCTTGTAAAGTTGCTTTCTTTGTTGCCTCTTGTTGTTCTTTCAGCTAGCTAGCTATTAGCCAAAACAATGGGCTAGCTGCCCTGATAGCTAACGACTCTTCAGCTGCTAAAGGTCTATTCCTGGCGGCGTCTACGATGTACTGCATGGTAGAGTACAGGCAGCTTCGTTTCTACTAATTCAAACGCGAGCCGTGCTTCTTCGTACATTTCTACACCAGCACTCGTAGAAGTGTACCAGAAAAGCCGGCACGCGTTTGAATCAGAAAAATCGAAGCTGCTCGTATTGTAGCATTGAAAATTTGGCAGCCCTTTCTCGGAGTACTGAATTCCATAACTCCATCAGGTCTCGCCAGGGCCAAAACAATGAAAGCATAACCGGGCCGCAATGAAACAACTGCCGCAAAAGGACTCTGCTGTCTGCAACATTTCTTGGCGACCCGAGTCCAGGATGTAATTTGGACCGGTCTCGAGGTAACCAAGCAGACTTGACCGTTATCCCCTCGTACCCTGCCTTCGTGATCATTACCAAACCTGACAACTCCAGGGCACCGAGCACATTACATTCGAGCATTTATTTGTCGCGAGACGGAATAATCGGCCCAGATAAAAGATAGACACTCGCCAAAGGTATCATAGCTACTAGTCACTGAGTAGTAGGGACAGAGACCCAAGATGTCAACTACGATGTACAGGAGCTACTTGGCAACTCATCCTTGTACCGTAGACCGTCTTCATGCCGATAAGCCCAAATAATAATGCTACCTCTTCATCATGCACCAACGCCGCTCAGACACCTGAAACCGATTGGCTAGGACTTGGTGGCCTCGTGCCGTTGATTATGATCGATACAAAGCATCTGAAACGTTTTGGAATCTTCAGCAATTGTTGCTCTGTTCCAACAAGACAACAACTGCCAATCGATGAAGGGAGTTATTGTCGCACATCGACCAAAGAAGACGCCTTGCCGCTTCGAGATGCTTTTGACTCTGAATGAACCCAATGGAAGAGCAATGGAATCCATCGAGTCCGCTGGAACAACACAAGCAAGGTTCCGAGTGATCTGAGATCTGAGAGGAAGCAAAGGATACACTGTCACCACGGACACCAGCAGAGGGAACATGGAACATAATAAATCCAGAGTACCGTTTAACAGGAAAGCTTAATTAAATCGGCATACAAGGTAGCAATCGACCTATTATTGACCCTCGTAGACTTTCTGAACGGAGTGCGCACCTGATGCAAGCAAGGTTTAAACAGGGATCCAAAAGGCATGCGTCTATGCACTATGACAGCTTTATGACTGTCAACTTTTGGAGTTCGGGAGTTCCTCATTACGTTTCATTCCGTGGCTTTGCTGTGTCTGAAGTACCTGAGCAAATACCTTGGTAAACTGTGATTGTTTGTAATGGTAATGCTAATTGTTGTGTGTAAAACTAAGAATAAGTGGGTGAGTTGTTTCCAAACCTCTCATTTGCGAGAATTGTGGAATGGTTCACAAAGCACAACTTCAAGTAGAATCCTGCATACGACTTAGCCTCGTGCCAAATGCCTTTTTGAGATGCCTATAGTGAAATAGTACTAATCAGGCGGTTCCTCTGAGTAGCTGGTCTGAGCAGCCTTGACGTTGGTCGACCAAAACCAGTCAGGTCAGTCAGGTCGTTGTGACTGAAACAAAGTGTTTGTGCTGACCCGTGCAAATCAAGAAAAAGCAAGGCAACATTTGCGAAGTGTTCCATAATTTATTTCTAGTCTCATCCCAACGACCAAGAGAACATTCCAACACATCAATCCAACATCATGCCTACCACTGCCAAGAGACACATGAGTTTGGATACTGCCACTACCATGATGGAAGATGGCAGCAACTGTTTGCCCGAGTTGAAGCGCAGGAACTCCGAGCGCGTCCCTTCGTTGTTGCGTCGAAAGCGAGTCTCGTTTCACACTGTGGATGTCTGTGAGCACGCCATCACCTTGGGCGACAATGTCGTCTCGGAAGGCGCCCCTTTGACCATTGAATGGGAGGCCATGCATTCGTCGGTTCACTCTGTAGATGAGTTTGAACTCTCACGGGCTCCAAGCTACCAAACCAACCAAAAGCCACGAAGACTGACCGCCGAGGAACGATTCTGCTTGCTATCATTGAATGGAATCCCCATGCGAACGTCACTGGTGGCCGCCGCAGAGGCTACCGAAGCGAGAATCTTGCGTCAAGAATCCGTGCAAGAAGTCATGCAAGAACAACTGCAGCAACAAGAAGGGCAAAACAACAAGCAAGCCAGCACCACCAAGAAGAATCTCTTTCGCAAACCAAAGGCGCTATGGTCCAAACTCCGAGCGCGATAAGCGATCTGACCTCCATCAATTTACTTCCACCACAAAGTGTTCATAAGATTCCTGCTACTAGTATTGTAACATTATTACAGTGCGATTTTGCCAATACCCAAACACATTAGACTTCCAACATATAAATACCAAACCAAAAAGCTCTAGATTTTGATTAAGTTTGTATCATAGCAAAACACCATTTCTCAATCCTACAATCGTGCTGCTAGCCATAGTTGAAAACGCCTTGGGAGTAGCAAGAAGCCAGAGCATATCGTACCGGTAGGCTCGGGCCGCCGTTGCCAAGGTCGCAACTCGGCCTCTCCAGGGCCAGTTTTCATCATGTTTCAAGGGTGCTTGGGGCTATCCTCGGATGGTAAGCTGCTACATTTCGAAAGGAGCAATCTGCGACACAGAGCAACTGGCCAGATGCAACCAATCCGAAGGGCTGGGCTGCCTGGTGGTCCCAGTTGCATTACATGCATGTACATGATCTTCACTGTAGCTCAACATCTACATGGGCCCACACCTGGCAGGCAGCGTGGCTAGGTTCCACTCTGTCTAGATAGTAGCGGGCAATGATACCAATACCGATATCTTTGCCATAATATCCATGGCTCCTGTATTACCTGGTAGAAGAGCCCAGCTACTAGTACTTGCACTGGATCCTGACTTTTGCACGATCTAACTACAGTTCCTTTTTACGCTCTGGCTCTTCTTTGACAGGGGTACATGTACCACAATACCGGTACTCTGGTAGAGTACTAATCGGAGACTGCTTTGCCGTCTCCGAGAACAATACTGCAATACTGACGGTAGACAACGTCCGTGCCGGTACTCGAGAGGTCTTCAGACAGGGCTGTTCCCTGTCTCGAAGCAAGAACCTCTACAACAAAAGAAGGAAACACTTATTAAATGCTCAAAAGCTACAGAACGCTCAATGTTCCGTCCTCCATTTATGAGTGGATCTGCAACGAGCTGTCTCAACAGGGATCTGTGAAGCCATTTTGTCACCCTAAAATTACTGCATTGATCGTCGCAATTCTTACTCTTGGGCTAAAAGGGAAAAGGGACACCATCGACAAATCATCATTGACAATTGACAGTGTCTCAATGGTCTGGTCTGGCTACATGTAGCTCCATGTTCCATGCTCCATGCAATCGTTAGGTCCAAGCTGTGCCTTGGTAACGCATTGATGCTTATTGCACTATTGAGTGCCATTTATGGACCGGTATTGTCCTTGCGAGGTCGCCAGAGCCTGCACAGCAGAGCACTTCTGCTTGGAGCTGCTATCAGCACAGAGAACACTGCGCAGGCACTGGTAGCTTTATCAGTGATGGTCCCATCTGTGTGCTAGTACTGGTAGCTAGTAAGTTGCCCTGGTGGTCCGACTGTTTGCATGGGGCGGCAGAGATGCTTTTTGGAACCTTTTTGGTACGCGCCGGTACGAGTATCGGACCGGGTGGAGGACACGAAACAGGCTTGACTCCCGGGCCGATTGATAGCTCTGCCAGCTTTTTGCTCGGCGGTGAAATTGAGTGACGAGTGAGTCGAGTCACAGTTGAGTCGTAATCACCATAGTCTCCTGGGTACCGGTACGACTGTACTCTAGAGTAATTCACGTCGTACCACGGTACATAGTGGTTCCTCCGTTCCTGCATGCAAGAATTCGCTGTAAGCTAACAAGGCAACCTCTCACTCGCACTCACAGAAGTTCACATTTTCGAAAACAACACATGACCATGACAACAATAACCTTTTGGGACGCCGATAGGGACATCACCTGCCAAGCATCGATTGACGCGGCAGCCCAAAGAGCCCCTTGGTTACGATTCTTCTTCTGGGAGTTTTGGCCTTCATTGAGCGCATATCTGCCTGTCCTTCCAGCCTTGTTGTACAGTTACATCTGCATTGGTCTGTCCCCGCGATCACCAACGGCTGTGAACCCTGCCATTCCATCGGGCGGCTTCTTTGGAGAGAGCAAGAATGACATTCTGCTGCAACTGGCAAAAGACAACATTGCAAAGACGCTCTATTTCCCAATGAATGGTAGTAGCGATGACCCCAAAAAAAGGAAAGCAGAGATTCTCAAGTCGGCACAAATTGCCGGTATTTCGATGCCATTCATATTAAAGCCAGACAAGGGAGAAAGAGGAAATGGAGTCTATCTGGTGAAGGAAGACGACGCCATGAACGGCACCCTCTTGCGCTACCTGGAGCAAATGAAGACAATGGACCTTATCTGCCAGGAATTCGTTCAAGGGTCGGAAGTGGGGATTTTCTACATGCATTACCCGGACGCAAAGGAAGGGTTTATCTACAGCATCGTCGCGAAGGAGTTCCCTTATGTTGTGGGAGATGGCAAGAGCACGCTGGCGTCACTCATTGCATCCCATCCTCGACATCGGCTGTTTGCAGACACCTTTTTCAAGCGCCACGCTGAGCGGCTGTTGTCCGTCTTACCAAAAGGTGAAGAGTTCCAACTCACGTACCTGGGCAATCATGGCAAAGGCACGTTGTGCTTAGACGGCAGTCATCTGATCACTGCGGCTTTGGCCAAACAGGTGGACAAGATTGCCAAGCAATTCGATGGCTTTTACTTTGGCAGATTTGATTTTCTTTACGATGGAACTAAGGAAGACCTGAAAGACGGCAAGGCGACCCTCAAAGTAATTGAGCTAAACGGCATGACTTCCGAGTTGCTGAGCGTGTATGACCCTGGGATGAGTATGTTTCAACGATACAAACTGGCCATCGGGCAATGGCTGCACGCCTATCGAATCGGAGCAGCCAACCACAGACGTGGGCATAAACTGTCTACCCTTGGGGAGCTCTGGGAGGAATACAATTCGCACTGGGAGGAATCTGCCAATGTGTTGAACTCGTAGGAATTATCTACTTGCCGTTCAAGCAGGTATGATTCAGTGGCATTCACTTCGGGGAAGCGTTTGGTTGTGGTGCATCGTTTGAAACCAGGTACATGATTGGGTGTTGTAGTTCCACCAGCTGTGACGAGAAAGGAAGTACCGGTACAGTACAGTACCAGCAGTAGACGAAAGCAAGCACCACAAAGACACCTTAGCAAAGCAAAGCAATGCAAAGTAAAGTCCAAAAGCAAGCACGAGCAAAAACAGTGTCAACCTCAAAGGAGGAAAGACTTCCACAGCTGATCCAGAGAATAGAATGAATAGCTAGCCCATCAGCAGACTGACTACGGCAGTGCATCTATTAAAAGTTATCCTCGAGGTCGAAACAGTATAGCTAGCTACCAGTAGCCAGCCAACAATCTGGCGACTAAAGGATGCGCTACACGCTACAGACATGAGGCAATTGAGCTGAAGGCATCCTCTGGCACCTGCACTGGGTAAATGCCCGATTTTCGGGGGGAAATAGCCTGAAACACCAATTTTGGGTCTTTTCTAAAAATTTAGAAGGAGGCCCAAGGAAGAATTTTAGTCGTAGCAAGATTGCCGCATGAACCATGTCAACAGCGCGCTGCTCTTCTTATTTCAAGAAAGAGAAACAGCAAGAGAACGAAACCAGGACGATTGGTATTGACGGTAGAAACAACCCACAGCAGACTTGTTGCAAGCCTTCAAGCGAAACACACAAAGATAATACAGTCCTTGGCGGCAGGAATTGATAGATCAGGCCCACCTCTATCCATCTAGCGGACAGCAGAGAAGTAGCAGGGTACCCAGCACCCGCTCATCACTCTGGCTGACATTTATTCCGCGACCTAGCAATCGACAACATCGATGACGATTGCGAACAAATCGTCAAGAGGCGTCCTTGGACGTCTTACGGTGGCGCTATGCCTGCCGTTGCTCTGCACCGCATCCATCACGGTGCTGGACGGGGGTAGCCGCTACTCTAGTCGGGCCGATCATCATTATAAAGCCTTCAAAAGGGGATACGAGTACATGGCCCGCCTTCAATATATTCCGGGACACACATCACTCTGCCCACATATTCCAGGAGAAAAGGTCAACTTGACAATTGTACCACCAGATAGTTTGCCAGGTACGATATGTAAATAGAGAGAGAGAGAGATGAGACTTTGGTTGGATTTTCTCGATTGTAATGGATGCGAGATCGATTCATTCCACTTTTTGTTTTTCTGAAGATTGCTTCTTTCTTCCATGTGTTTCCTCATCCTCCTGAATGTTGATGCTTTGCACTTGCAGTGGCTCTACTCGCTTCTGAGAAGGGATGCACGCTCGAGGAAAAGGTCAAGTTCGTAATGGAAAACATTTACCCCAAGGGTAGCGTCGGGTATATCGTCGTGAATGGCGACCGAAGTCTGCGAACTCTATCAGAGTTACAGGCAGATGATCCCCTCTCTGGCCTGGACGACGAGAAGGAGACAAGCAATGGTAGCCCTAGTACTACTGGCTATGATTTCCAATCCATGTTTGGGTATTCCGGAACAGATTGGCTGGTGGACCCTAAAACCAATAGCGGTGCCTCCCCCTACCAAATGTTTGGAGCGTCAGCAGCAGCTTCCTCGCCGCTGGGTGTGATTCACGTGTCAAGCAGCACTTTTTACAACCTTATGGCGCATGTGAATGAACAAAAAGAAGAGACCCGAAAAATTGGTGGGCCTCGGGTGCTTTTGGATGGAGGCTGGAAAGTCGGGAATCGACAAGTTATTGTTTGGATGGCCATTTCGGCGTTGTTGAGTGCTTGCGCCTGTACCTTCTTGCTCGTCGTCCACAATGGCAGCGTTTTCTGGTACCAGCAGGAAGAAGAAACCCAAAACCAACAGCCTCAGAGGGAACGACGGAGGCGATTGACCAGAGAACAAGTGCGCCGCTTGTTTCCACCTTATGTTTTTGACGGAGAAGGATTGCAACCCCATTATACGGCCACTCATCCACCACCTCCACCAGTGGACTCGGCGTCCGAGGGTCTCTTGCCGGCGGAACCCCAAGTTCCGCATGCAGTAGAGTTATGTTGCTGTTCTATCTGTTTGGATGATTACGAAGTTGGAGACAAGTTGCGGTGTTTGCCATGCAATCATGCATTTCACTACAGGTACGTGTTACACATTCTTACTTGCACTTGCCGCTGTTGCGAGAATACGTCAATTCATTGCGGCTCTTGATCGATTCGATTCCTTTTTAGGTGCATTGGCAGGTGGTTAGCAGAACGATCCGCGACGTGCCCGCTTTGCAAGACAGAGTAAGTTCAGGCAGAAATCGGTCGTTCTCGTTTCGGCTTGGGTGTTGACCCACCACCGAGGGCGATCCATTTCAACCGGCGACTGCTTGTTCCGATCACTTCTCACCTTTCGAACTTCTATGTAACTTTAGACTCTGGGAGGAGGAAGAGGAAGATTCGTCAGATGAAGAGGGCGAGGGTGCAGCAGCTGAGGGATCCAATGGCCAGTCGGGTGCAAGCGTGATGACCTGGCGACACCTCGTCGACATGTTAAGCTTCACCGGTGAAGGCGGGCACGAAAATCTGGTCACTGCCACGGCAAACAATCAGCTGCAGCCTCAACAAGGCCAAGACCAAGAAGACTTTTCGTCGGAACCGAGTTGGTGGAGACGTTGGTTGTTGCATCGAAGAGGGAGAAGGCGAACCCTCGCCGAAGAGCACGGAGTCACTCTCAACAACCTCCTTCGAGAGCCTCTGTTGCAAGCAGAAAATGGGCAAATGAATGGCCCTTCTGCCGAACCTGCAGAAGCGAGGCCAGATCCTCCAGAGGGTGGTTCCCCCGACCGCGAGTAGAAAAGAGTGTTTGCACCCAATCGCTCACCTACAAGGTTTCCATGGCGTCGGTTTTCTTTCGAATGGATTGCCGACGCAGATTTTGCAGCTCCACATCGCCTTCTTTTCCTCTTGTTCCACTGCATGATCAGTATCTTTAATTTACGTGTTCTAGCGTTACAGCTTCACGAGTGTCACATATAGTCGACCAGTACTTTTGTTAAGGATGTCTTTCATCATTACTCATAGAATAATGCTTCGCTCGGCAACCAAAAGGAAGATATTTGATACGGCTTGTTTGAGTAGACTGCCAACCCGATGGACCCTCGGCGATGTTCGAGCATTTCTGCCCCTCTCGTCCTACCGACTCGGATCAACATCACACTCGCAAGCTATGGGTCCCACTGACTGCGCTGGTTGGCACTGCATCTGTCCAGTTAATACATGCAACATATCACCATGATAGTGGCGACTCCAGGAAGATTTTGGCACTGCAACCCCCCAACTATGCGTAGAACGATCTACAATTTGCTCTGACATATTGCACTCTAGACACGAGAAGCTTGCATTGAGAGGAGGGAAAGCGCCATGCAATCATTCAATCAAACATCCTCTGTCAAAACAAAACGGAAGCATTCTTGAGCTCTGTTATATGATTCTTATGTAAACTGTCTACTGACTACTGCTCCTGCAGCGAAGTAGAGTTGTAAATGCCGCCGCTGCGACAATTCGACACTTCCTCTATTCAAACGCCACACCAGACCAGACCATCGTGGCCAGGCAATAACCCAAGCTTCGTCGCTTAATGACCACCAACAGTCTCGAAAACAGGACGGTTGCTGAGGTCGGGAACAGTCCCATCCTTGTAAAAGTCAGTCAAAGCCTTTCCCTTCTCGACCACGTTATCCGTCGTGAACCCGAAATGGGCCATGACCTCGCCACCTGGGCCACTCGCTCCAAACGAATTCATGGCAATCTGAGCGTGGCTGAAACGGTGCCAACCAGAAGGGGAAGCGGCTTCGACAGAGAGGGTGGGCACATTACCAGGAAGCACCGACTTTTGGTATTCTTGGGTCTGTTCCAAGAAAAGTTCTTGGCAGGGCATTGTAACAACCTGGGTGGGCACACCATCGGCAGTGAGCTTGGCCGCTGCTTCCACGCAGATACCAACTTCAGAGCCAGTGGCAACCAGCACCAACTTGGGATCCTTTGCTTCCACGGCAACGTAGGCACCCGTTGAAGCCTTCTCGATGGTTGATAATTTCAAGGATTTTAGCGTTTGACGTGACGCGCAAATGACAGAAGGCGTAGTCGACTTGGACAAGGCAACCTTGTAGGCCGCTGCCATTTCATTGGAATCGGCTGGGCGAAAGACCATAATGTTGGGCATGCAGCGCAAACTTTCCATCGTTTCAATGGGCTGATGAGTCGGCCCATCCTCGCCAAGACCAATGGAATCATGAGTCATGATGTAGATGACTCCTGATTTGGACAGAGCCGACAAACGAATGGCACCGACACAGTATCCCACAAAGGTCAAGAAAGTGGCACAGAATGGACGCAAGGCTCCATAGGCAAAGATTCCATTGCAGACCGCCGCCATGCCGTGTTCACGCACACCAAAGCGCAGATAGCGACCTGAGAGTAACAAAGTATACGAATGGGAAGTGGAATGAGATTACACAAAAGACGGTGCGAAAGAAAATCCAAGAAATAATGCCAGTACCTTCTGGGGTTGCCTTTTGGAAATCACTGGCACCTTTGAAGCGGGTATTATTGGAAGGTGTCAAATCCGCAGATCCACCAACCATTTCCGGGAGCAGTGGGCACATGGCATTCAAACAATTTTCACTGTGCTTTCTGGATGCCAAATCCTTGTCTTTGCCAATCGTAAAGGATGGAAGTTTGTCAAAGACTCCATCCGGCATCTTGTGGGCGATGCGACGGGAGAGCTCAGCGGCCTTTTCTGGGTTGGCCGCTGTGTATTTGGCAAAATTAGCATCCCACTCGACACGTTTCTTGTCCGCTTTTTCCGCTGCTTTAGTGAAAAACTTTTGGACATCTTCAGGAACGAAGAATGACTCTGAACGCACGCATCATTGATGGCATTGCATTGAAAAGAAAGGGAATCACAAAATGTTGAAGGAGCAAGCCATCAATCAGTGATGAGTGCATCGCACAATCCATTCCACAAGTTTTCCCATGGAGCATGCTACCCAAACTTACTGTCTTCTGGGAGACCAAAGAACTTCTTGGCCCCAGCCAAATCTTCGGCTCCAAGAGGCGCTCCATGAGCTTTTTCCGAGCCCTGTTTGGAAGGACTTCCATATCCAATGGCCGTTTTGATTTTGATGATGGAGGGTTTATTGGTTTCCGCTTGTGCAGCCTTGATGGCAGCACGGAGATCACCTAGGTCCTTGGAGACGTCGTCGACGGTCTGGACATGCCATCCATATGCCTCGTAGCGCTTGTTGACATCTTCCGAGAAACTATGAGATGTGGGTCCATCAATGGTGATATCATTGTCGTCGTAGAGGACAATCATCTTTCCCAATCCAAGGTGCCCAGCCAAACTACAGGCCTCTCCACTGACTCCTTCCTGGAGACATCCATCTCCGCAAATGACGTAGGTGAAGTTGTCAAAGATTTTGTGATCATCGGTGTTGAACGTGGCAGCCAAGTGGCGTTCGGCAATGGCCATTCCGACAGCATTGCAAATTCCTTGTCCGAGGGGTCCAGTGCAGACCTCCACGCCTATTTTGGAAAAGAAAAAGATTATGAGGAAAAAAGTCACGCGACAAAAATCAAAAGATGACAAGCAATCACCACAGTGTTCAAAGCACAGTATCTTTGAGCTCGAAGGAATCGAATCTTCCCAAATTCATGGACAAATCTATCTGTTGCCCTCCATCTTTTGCAATGGGACTGCCATACAGATATATATATATATATATATACTTCATCTTTCATCTCTCGCAAACAAACTCAACTCACCATCAGTCAAGAAACTCTCGGGATGTCCAGGCGTGATGCTTCCAAGCTGACGAAACTTCTTGAGATCCTCGACTCCGATCTTGTACCCCGTCAAATGCAACATGGTATACTGCAAGGCACACGCATGACCGTTACTCAAGACAAAGCGATCACGGGCAATCCACTTGGCATCCTTGGACGAATAGTTCATGAATTCAGTCCAAAGCAAAAACGCCATGGGAGCACAGCCCATGGGAGCACCTGGGTGGCCCGAATTGGCCGCCTGGGGTTGATCCGCGCTCACGGCACGGATCGTGTTGACACATTTCAATTCCAAATCGGACATTTTGGCTTCTTGCTTGTTGTTTCCAAATAAACAAAAAGATTGATTTTCAAGGATGCCAAAGGACGATCGATGAGCTCAGCAAATTGATTGATGAGAGATATGAGATGAACCAAGAGAGAGCAAAGGTCGAGCTGAACTGGTGCACTGTCTTCAGTTTATGTATGTGATGCCTCTTGCCTGAATAAAATACGATACCTGAGTAGTATAAAGACGGAACTGTGTTATGATCATCGCCTGAGCTGAGCTGAGCTGCTCAAAGATATCCGATGGCCGCAAAGGATCTTTGTGGGGCTTCTCGATCCTTGGCTACTGCTTCCACGCGGATTCTACGCAAGATACAGGTTTCATTTTTCGGAGACCTCGGAGCTCGTCACACGAGAGTGTCAGCCACATCACACACATCATCCTGGTGCCAGTTCATCGATCGTTGTGCTGAAACGCGAAAGACCCCGAGCTTTGCCTTGGTCGTGTTCCACAGTTCCCAGTTACTTTGGGTTATTGAGATGGGAGTGGGTATCAAACCAAAAACAATTTGCAGACTCCATTCCCGGCTGTAAATAGTAGCCTGGCTACAGCCGAGGCAGAAAGCCTAGAACCCGAAAGGTCATGATCTAGCTACCTTGGTCGTGTTCTACTTTAGTTTGGATGAGAGCTGGTATCAAACCGAAACAACGTGCAGATCATTGGATTCCTGTTTGTAAAATAGCAGCCTGGCACAGCCGAGGCAAAAGCTTGTCGCTAGCCTACCGTACAGAGCTTGAAAGGTCGAGAGCTAGCTATACCTGCACCTGACGACGACCACATCGGTACCGTGTCTGGGTCAGGGAGAGGCAGTAACATACGGCGGTGATAGTTTTTGGTTTGACGACACAGGGATACGGCACGGTAGAGCGTTTGACTCGATTCCAATATGAACGAAGCTCTTCTTGCGACTGAGACTCGATGATCTGACCACTGCATGGCTGTGTCAACAGCATTCTATACCGAAAGTCTCATCGTCTGGCTGGCTCATCCTGGCTCATCTCCTGGACCAATGCCCGCCTGTTGTACCGATGGACCGGCTACAGAGCAGGGCATGGGCATACAGCTGGTCCCACTCCAGGCTCTACCGTACCGTTGTCCTGGACAGCCACTCAGCACAACTCTTTATGTGTCTCGCAACCGCAACGCACCAGACCAGACCAGACCAGGCCCATTTCCTGGACGACCAACGCCAGGCCCATTTCAAGTATTGAGGCTGTCTTATCGTAGCTGATGGACAAACGCCATGACCAATGTTTGGCCGTCAACCCAGTTCAGAACCTACACGTTGCGCCTCTATGGCCTACTACTGGCAAGGCCTACACGGGTACATAGTGGTGCCAGGACCAACACTCTTTTCGAAGAATCTAACGGCGCGGATGACACAGAAGGTTCAAGGGTAGGAACATGAGTTGAGAAAGAACTCCTCTACACTAGCTTAGTGATTGGCGTTTGTTCCCGCAGTATTGACTGACAAGACCATCTCTAGAGCTGCCACTACATTCCATAGTCTGCTTGCAGTGAGTTCCAATCTAATGACGCAGGCCCCTGGCCTAAGATGATATGAAAGGTTCATGGGTTGGAGGACTGTTGAAGAAGAATGATTGGCTCGAAGTAATGATTGGCGTTTGTTCCTGCAGGATCGACTGGTAAAACCATCTCTAGCAACCACTATACGTCATAGCTAGTTTGCTTGCAGTGAATCCCAGCTCCCAAAGGTTCATTGCCAGAGGCACAAACTCGACTGAGTGACGAGTCGACTCGACTCGACCAACTCATCCATCTCTTCTGAAGATCCATGTCTCATTTATGAATACATGCATGATTATCGTTGGATGTATCAATATTGTTCCGTATTGGGCATCGCTGGTATTCTTCGCCGAGTCTTTCTTCCGCTGCTCTTTTGCGACCCTTCTACCGGATTGACCCGTTCCTGTCTCCTTATGTATGTACGTACAAGGAAGAATCAATCCCAGAGAACTGACAACTTTTCTACCATTCCTCAAGTTTCAATGCAGTGGGATATCATCAGGTAAAAGTCCTTTCCGTAGTATTGATGCCGTCATTTCCCATCAAAGTGGGCTGCCTTTGAAAGCTGTCACGACAGAACGCTGTCCTTCCATTCAAAGCCACTCCCGAGTCAGTGCACAGGGGCGGGGATATTGCCCGCCCAAACTGCCATTGGACATCGTCTCTGGTGGACCATACAAACTGCTTTTGCGACGGATTTTTGCAGTCACTGCCGTTTTCGTTAATTTGACCGTACTGAGTTTGCACTTTCAACGTTCTTGGAATATGATACATGATACATGCACAGGGCCCTGTCGTCTTTACACCCAAGGTCTCGGCTTGAAACGGCAATTTGGTATCTCGCCGGAATGATAAAAAAGATCACAGCGCCCACTACATGTAGTTGCGGATAATATCATGAATCTTGACAAAACAGTACAGAAAGAATTCTTTCAAGCACCCTTCAACAGCCATCAAAACAACTGTTCTTCCATAGTTGTGTTTGTGTCGGGTTGCAGATTGCAGTGGATTCTGATGTTTTGTTTGAGTGCCAGAAGTAGCTGCCTTTGGTTGTAGCAAGTGATGATTGCATCCAATCGATGATCCCGCTCCAATGTCCTGTTGCCTTCTGTTATTGCCAACGCAGCAACCAGAAATTACAACAGAACCAACAATATCAGACTGAGATACTGTACCGGTACAGATACCGTCCCGATCGGAAGTTCTTTGTTGTGAGGTTTGATGTCGTTGAAAGGGTCAATGACGTCATACACCCAATACTCGGGACTCGACTCAGTTCATTCAACCCATGTGCAATTCTACTAAACTTGATACAGTAGATTTTAAACATCACCACCGTTGGAATGGCTGAGACGTTCCAACTGCTAGATGCCGATCTCTTCTAATTGAAGAATTTGCTTTAAAATTTAAATTTAAACTGGGCTTTCGAGGGCAGGTTTTTTGACGCCGATGATACCCTCACAATTTCAGCTCCGAGCAACTCGAAAGCAATCTCCTCTACAGACTTAGTCTACTAGTATCTTGTTCTTGTTAACCTTCCATCCAAACAAAATGTTCTCCCTCAAGTTCCAGACAATCGTAGCTGTAGCTTTGCTTCTTAGCCAAGCCTGTTTCTTCAGCGATGCAAAGAAACTGCGAGGTATCAATGCTCCCGGAGCTGAATTGTTGGAAGAGGATGCCGTAGTCGAGACAACAACCACGGAAGAAAAGAACCGTGCCCTTCGTTACTCTGACGAGTCTATGGATCACCACGGACCCTACTACAGCGACCATGGTAAGTTCATTGGTAGTTTAACACGGAGGACTTATGAAATAATACCATCAGCTCAAGCTTTTCCCCAATAACATATCTACAGGAGGTAAGGGCGGAGGCTACCATTATTCCGATTATGGCAGTGGTGGTCGTTCCAAAGGATCAAAAGGATCCAAAGGCAGCAAAGGCAAAGGAGGATATGGTAGCAGCAGTTCCAAAGGCAGCAAGGGGAAAGGAGGATACGGCAGTGCCAGTGGTTCCAAAGGCAGCAAAGGAAAAGGAGGCGGAAGCGGTGGCTACTCTGGCATGGGCTATGGTGGCCACACTGACTATTCAGGCTACGGCAAGGGTGGCGGTTCCTACTCTGGCTCCAAGGGTTCCAAAGGATCCAAGGGCAGCAAGGGCAAAGGAGGATACGGCAGCAGTAGCTCCAAGGGCAGCAAGGGCCATGGAGGATACAGCGGCAGCGCCAGTGGTTCCAAGGGCAGCAAGGGCAAAGGCGGTGGAAGCCATTCCGGCTTCTACTATGATGACGATTACAGGCTCTAAATCTGATTCCGAGCCTCAAGATGTTCGAGACTTTCGCTAGCCTCTTTTGGATTGGATGAGCTTGTCATCTCACTAGTGTCTGTAGATACAGGCTCCCATCCGACGGCTTCAGAAGAAGTCGCAATGAATGAATGAATGCATGCATCCATGCTGTCCAGCTGTTTCTTGTTACGGCAATCTCGCTGAGAAATAGTTTGTTAATGTTATTATAGATACATTTTCTCCCCAATGACAGCTTCATTCGCTTCTATTACATCCGTACCCTACCGGTATGCCATCGGTATCGCTGCTTTCTGACGCACCCGAAAAACTGCTGCATGCCACTCGAGAAGGCGATACCGGTGTGGATGAACAGGATCAAAAGAGATGCTGCAAGAGCCAAACGGATGCAACCTACAGTGCACCCAACTATGACAGCCTCCGTGGACACCAGGAAGACGATGTACAAGCTACCCCCGTAGCTATCTAGTAGGAGACTGAGAGGAAGCAGAAAGCCAAGGAGCAAGCGTCCAAGTTCAGGCTCACATTAGAATCGTCTCTGCATGAGATTTCGCGCTGCAACGATGCGATAGCATAACAAACATGACAGGTGTGACCAAAGAACTTGTTACTCTAGTAGTTTTGAAAAAGATACTAAAGATTGGATCGGTAATGCAACATGCCTGGGGCGATTTGTGTTCGGCATCCCACTTGCTCACTTCTTCTTCCTCACCATGCAATACTAAAGATTGAATCATTCAATCGAATCGAATCGGTACATGCAACACTCAAGGACCGGGCTCCTCCTCGCCGGGTGGGGCCCCACCTCCGCCGCCACCGGGCAAGGGAACTTGTTCAAGACCACAAGAGAGGGAACAAGTGCATGGCATGTTAGTGATGAGTGTTGCAAGTCTGATATGATCGCAGTTTTCATGCCAGCAGCAACAGTACTCATGGCAGAATGCCACTGCGTTAGGAAATGGCTCGCCGGCTGGGTTGCCTGCCTCTCCTGCTAGATCGGCCCAAGCGTCGAACCCATCTTGATGTGTTGGCTGAGACCACCAGTCTTGCTTTGCTGGCTGCGCACACTTTCCATCTTTGTAAGTATTACGGTCATCGTAGATATTCTGACAGCCTGTCTGTGAAGGATCACTCAAACATTTTGGGTTTAAACCGGGATGGTCCCAGTACGATGTACGGCTTCAAGCAAACGTTTTCAAAGCACCATTGCTCCCTTCTGATCTTCTCGCAACAGGACGAACAACCCTGCGTTGTCATACATTCATCGCTGTTAATTGACAATACATCAACGTAGCTCCCACCCTCATCCTTACACACAGCGCCACCATAAAAGTTGTCAATTTGGTGTGTAACGCAGCCAGGCGCACAACCCTTGTTGGCATCATTGAAGCAGTCTAATTATCCATTCGTTTCGAGGCTGCAACTATCACAGGACGTATCCTGTTGGGCTAGCGAGCGGCGCCCACTACAGCAGTCCCCGCATTGAGCGCGACACAAGTGTCGGTGGTGTTGATCGGGGTGATGGTGCTCGGAGGATCCTCGGCCGTCGATGAGGTCCTGGAAAAGTTTTCTGCGTTGTTCAATTTGGCGAGGCGTGACCTCCATCCGCCGGTGTTCTTGTTCTTCAGCGCAAGCATTGCTGTGAAAGTGGAAACAGATCGAGTCGCTTCCATCCTGTGCGGGAAGGCAGGCATGGGTGTCGTTCATGGTGGCCCCTGCGGAGAAAGAATGAATGATGAATCGAATGGGATCAATAGTGTGAGATTATAGCGAAGGATATACATGGCACGTGCATGTCCTGCATATACTCTACCTTGGAAAGAGAGCGCCATGCCCGACTGTTGCGTGCCAGTGGCTGCGTTAGAGTTCCATACAGCAATGGTGTTGACTCCATCCTTCGCTGCTCCGTACATCTTCGCTGCTTTCTCTGCGGACACACATGAGTACTTGTGTCCATCCAGCAAGTTGTCTTCCAATGTCATGTCGAACGTCTCTCCATTGCCGACAGTATGCACAGCACGACCATCAGTCTTACTACGGATCATCCCACTCGTGTCGATCGTAGTGTCCTTGGCCAACTCAACTGCCACCCAGGATGTCCCAAGATTGGCCAGAGACAATATCATCACCACCGCCAAGAGAACACAGGAGAGGACCTTCATGTTGGACACCGACTGAATCAGCCGTGTGTTGTGTTCTCGCAGCTTCAACGTTTCCTCAACGATTTCGACCACCTTTTCATTGCTCAGCCCTCCCTCGTCACAGCTGTCCATTTCACGAGCCAACCGTTCCGCAGGCGAGAGATACCCCTTGCCACCAATGTCGAACTTTTTCGATGAAAGGGACAGAGTGTTCGCCCTGAACTTTACCTGCTCCTCCGTCTCTTCCATTGCTCCACCCTCGTCCTTCATCATCGCAACAAACTAAAACACTTGGTTTACTTGACAACTACAATAATTATTGATCTTGTGCGGTTCAGTGCTGATTGATGGATACTTGTGAGCCTGGGCAAACCTGAAGCTGCGATTGTCCTGAAGTCTTCGGGTTTGCCCCAAAACTACCGTACGGTAGATGGCTGCGGGTTTGCTGCATGGAACTGGCTAGCTAGCTTCCGCGTCTACCACGGGTACGGTAGGTACTGCAGTACAGCAGGAGGCGCGACCTTTCCTCGAGACCGGGGATACCGAAACTGCCGGTACGACAAAAGATTGAAAATCATTGCTTTGCTCGATGGGCACCGTACACCCGCCCACACGGGACCAGTGTAAAAAGAAAAATTTGATGTACCGGTACCGGTATGTACCACAAATAGACTAAAGCTCCCTGGTTCGTAGGATCGTAGATACTGTAGGTACATGCACGGCGCTCAGTACCGAAGCAATATTACATGTTTGTCTCCTGCAATCGCGCAGTAAACCAGAAAAATTGCACCCAGGAAGAAAGTATGCTATTGACCGTGTCTTTAAGATTACAGATTACCTGTAACAGGTACTTGCGGAGTCGAGCTAAGGACTTTCCTGCCGGTATTCTAGCTTTTTTTAAAGCTATCTACCATGTAGCCCCACAGTACCGGTACTATTAATAGCTATTGGTAGCTCTGAGAGTGGTGTCGGTGCATGGCATACCGGTACCGTACGGTCGGCAAGTACATCGTACAAGTGTAAGGGTACGGTACCGGTAGTTGTGCTTGAGCCTGGATATTGCCAAAAAGGGTGTTTCTTAATTGCAAAGTAAGCATCAGTATCTGTACCACAAATGATTATTCGCGCGAAACCACAGGATGTACTATCATGCCAGCTATGTAGATAGTACATGTTCAAATGTATCTATCTTAGTTACTCGGTGGCACCGGTAGTAAACTACTAAAAAGTACATGTATAACACTTGCTTCTTTTCTCTGTTGTAGCAAATGATTGATTGCAGGCACCCAAGCGACATCTATTTTGCATATTCGCGAGGAACGAGGAACCACCATTCTTCCAAGCTAACTCTTCCAAGCTAATGCTGTACCGGTTCTGCGGAACCAGCTCAAACATCGAAAAGCGGTACGGTTTGATACCGAAGCACCAGCACGTGAGTACGTACCGGCACTGGTGGGCGGTGCATCACAGGTTCAACTTTTGCACCCGAATGCACAGCTCCAACATCTCTGCAACAATGAGAAAAGCAAAAACACTACTGTGCGAGTCCTCAACCATTCGATCATTCGCTCCAATGCTGACAATGGCAGCGATCACCCCCTAAATGGCTATGCAATCTTTAGTTAACGTTGAGGTTTCATACTAAGCCCCATTGTGGTACTGGTACGGTACAGTAACAGTACGGTACACACCGGTCCGGATCTGTTCAACTTGAAGTGTCTGTTGAAAGTGGACGGTTCGTACCGTACCGGTACCAGTATGGTACGCTTTGCCTCAACATCAAATTGTTGCTCAGCTCACAATCAGTGCCATCGTGAGGTTGCGTGTGTGTTGTGAGCCAGACAGCGTACTATATAGCTGTGGATGAACATGAGCCAAGAAAGCGACGAGAAGCTTCGTCTGACGAGACCAATGACAGCATCATTGGCAGCTCCAGGGGCCGTTTCCATCGATCCTGGAGATGGAGATGGTTCAGAAGGATACAGTCCCAGTCCCAGTACTAGGGATATCAAGGCGATCCCAGCGCAAGCTTCTTTTGCAGCGGCGGGTTTGAGCCAAAGCAAGACGAGCACTCAGAGCAATAGCAGCAGCCGTTCCATCACGAGTGGAGCTACACGTACAAGTGAGTTCACTGACCTCCCGAAGCCAGGCCTTCGTCAGAACAGTACTTCGGGTACACCTGGCGCTGTTGCCGTTGATGGCGAGGCTTCAGAGCAAGGAGGCTTGAGTGCCGGCAGAAGTGTCATTAAAGAAAAGCGTCGAATCCTCGAGGGAGGAAACAATGCTAGTGCTGCTTCTACTGGTGCTTCTACTGGTGCTTCTACTGGTGCTTCTACTGGTGCTTCTACTGGTGCTTCTACTGCTGCTTCTACTGCTGCAGCTGGAGCCTCCAAAGCAGGACTGCGAGGTCGCTCTGGGCCGGACATTGTCGGCTCGAAGCAGCGAGTTGGAGATCCTGACTTGCTCGAGGGAGGAAACAATGCTGCTGCTGCTACAACTGCTGCAGCTGGAGCCTCCAAAGCAGGACTACGAGGTCGCTCTGGACCGGACTTCGTCGGTTCAAAGAAGAGAATTGGGGATCCAGACTTTCTCGGAGGCGGAAACGATGACGAGCCGGGCAATCATGAACAGAATCATGCGGACAATGCGAGAGTCATCGAGGAAGGTAATAATGAACGGAGTGATGGAGAGAACGCCGCAGACCTGGAGGAAGGACTTGCTACAGCTGTACCAGTTCAGGAAGACCTCAATGACGATGGGATTGTGGAGGCAACCCCAGATTCGGTGGCTGCAAAGAGGGCTCAAGAAAGAGAAAAGAGTCACAATCTCTGGCTGGCTGCGCTGGCATGGCTTGCCTCTTTGTGGGTATTCTTCTTGTCATTATTCTAATGGTCACTCTTACAAGAGACAAGGGTGAAGTGGTAGTGGTAGTTGAGACTCCACCTCCTTCTGAAGCACCCTCCGAAGCACCTTCTCCTTACCCCAGTCAAGCCCCAAGTTTCTTTCTAGCTGAAGACTTCCCCGAGACTACATTGGAAGTCATTAGAGACGATCCTTCATCACCGCAAGCCAGAGCCTATCAATGGATAATGGATGATCCAAAACTGCAAACGTACAGCAGTGAGCAGAAGCGCCAGCGCATGGCACTTGCTACCTTCTACTATGCCACTTTTGGGGAAAGCTGGACCTCTAGCCATCTTTGGTTGTCACACGATCATCATGAATGTGACTGGGAAAGCAAAATGAATACTGGAAGCAATGAAAATGCCTCTGTGTGTGATGCCAATGGCAACTACTTGTACCTTATCTTCACCAACCACAAACTCAGGGGCACAATTCCAGCTGATGATCTCCTTCTACTCACATCACTCAAAGCACTCGAGATTGATAACAATGATATCGAAGGGACATTTCCCATTGAGCTTGGATCCTTGCCAAACTTGGAGGCGCTCCGACTTGATAACAACAAGTTGACAGGGACTCTTCCAATTCTTCCAAAGGGTTCCTTTCAACAACTCATGGACTTGACTCTTAACAAAAACGACTTCACAGGTTAGTCTTTGCATGTTAGAGGCCAATTCCAAGTCATAACCAATGCCTGATCTACAATTGCTGATTCTCTCTTTTTAGGCACCCTACCTACCGAATTGGGTGGGTTGTCCAATTTGGAAACCCTGCTGTTGGGTGAGAACTCATTCAGTGGAATGATTCCCTCAGCACTGGGTCAGCTCTCTTTGTTGGATGAATTGAATCTCAGAATGACTGACATGACCGGGACAATCCCTTCGGAAATGGGTCAGTTGACAAACCTCAAGCTTCTAAGTATGAAGGAAAACCAGTTTACTGGCAGCTTACCTTCAGAGCTGGGGCTGCTTGGCAAATTAGAAGAATGTTATTTAGAGCATATCTACTTCAGTGGACCAATCCCCACTGAGATTGGAATTGCAAGGAACCTGAATACTTTCTACATCCTGGGTGACAATGCTCTAACGGGGACCATTCCCACAGAGATTGGTTTGCTCACAAGTAAGTATCTCCCATGCATCTTGTATGATGTCAACTACTCAACTACNNNCCACCACATACCATACTAACACGTTGCATCCTTGGATAAACTATTTCCCCAGCGTAACAACAACCTCACAGGATCACAACCGGCACTACTATGGGGGAAGAGTAAGCTGAAGGTTTGGCTCCTCACTGAGTTTGTCCGATTGATCCCCAATCATGTTATGCATAAGAGGCCCCAATTTGCATATCAATACGTTCACGAAAAGAAAGTTTTCATCTAATACTATAGTGTAGCCTCTATGGCACCAAGGAATTGTCACTGACAGGGGTGAATGGTTCGTCTTTGTCTCCCCTGGAATGGTTTTAGGTTTAGGCTTGAAGACATGCAGACAGCGACGGTCAACCACAGCGCCAACAAAGATTGAGACTAGCTAGTACGGCGCCTGTAACTCGCATCGTCACAGAAGAGTTGATCAAGTTGTATAGTCACTGAGCGAGTCGAGTCGCTACTGTACCGGTATATATACTCTGAGCACATAAATAGCATGCATAAATAGCTGCACTATCTTATATCAAGGAGGCACAGTATGCATACTTATACCGGTACCTAGCTAGCTACTCAGTATGTACTAGCTACTCTGAGTAGTAGATACATGTACATGTAGAGAGCTAGCGATAGAAGGCTAGCTAGATGTACCGTACATTTTGCTCCCTACTACTAGCTAGAGTACATGTAGCTACTGGTGTACATCATGTACAGCTCTACATACTAGACTAACATACCGGTACCGTTCCAGCACAATGGATCGGTGACAACATGACAAACCTGACCACGGTATCGGTAAAGTAAAAAACAACGGCGTCTCTATAAAAAGTGAAGAGAAATACCTGCGCGGGATAGGTCTCTAATTACCAAGTTCAACTTTGAATTTGAATTTTGAGCTTGGTACAATGAGACCGCCTTGGGAGCCGGAGCTATTTATTTAGCGTCACTCCCCGGTTCACCGTTATCCCTCGTCCGATTTCAAACGCTGACACGCTGAAGCGAAGGGACCTTCTTCTCACTTTTGCATGCCCTTCACTTCGAACATCATCATTTCTTGGTTTCTCTTTTGTTGTTTGCTTCGGCCACAATCGAAACCTTCGCCATGAAGATCTGTCAAGTGCTAACGGCATTCCTCCTCTTCAGTCCCCAGTATGTAAGTGGAGGGGAACAAAAACTGCGTCAAGGCAGAAGGTCTTTGGCGGATATGGTCGAAGGTGCTTCCGAGGAGGTGTTGGATCCAGTCGATGTCGTCCAATCAGCAGAAATGGAGACCGACATCGACCAGAGGGACTTGGTGGACTCATACGCTGAGCCACCAAGAAATGAAATCGATTTAGTTAATGGTGTTGAACAGCTTGATGCCGGTGACTTGGTTAATGATGTTCTTGTAGATGAGGAAGTGGAGGATGCGTTGGTGGAACAAGATGAGCGAAACCTGGGGAAAAAACGGTATGGTCGTCGACGCAGGAAACGATCTGGCCACGGCCGCCGCCATCGACGCAAGCACTACCACCATCACTCACATTCTTCAGGCAGCAGCAGCTCATCCAAGGGATCGAAAGGGAGCAAAGGATCCAAGGGAAGTTTCTGGAGCAACTTTTTCAGCAAAGGATCAAAAGGAAGTAAGGGTTCCAGTAGCAGCAGCAGCAGTTCACACCATCATCACTACTATAATCACAAACGCAGGCACCATCACGGACGTTCACACCGCAGAGGAAGCGGGAGCTACTCGGGTAGCCATGGTTCAGGCAGCTACGGATCAGGTAGTTATGGTTCAGGCAGCTACGGATCAGGTAGTTATGGTTCATACGGCAGTGGAAGCTACGGCAGCGTAGGAAGCGGATCTTATTCTGGTGGAAGTTATGGGAGTTACAGGGGCAGCGGAAGAGGAAGCCACCGTGGTCATCACCACCACCATCATCACTCATCCAGCAGCAGCAGCTCATCCAAAAGCAAAGGTAGCAAGGGCAGCAAAGGAAGTAAAGGAAGTAGCAGTTCTTGGAGCTGGTCATGGTTCTAAGGGGTGGCATGAGCTGGTATGGGAATCGAATTGACTCTCTGTTGATATCAGCAACGCTTCCTTATCTCATGACAACGCAAGTTTGTGCAGATGGAATTTATTTTGCAGCTGTGCTGTTCCCCAGCTGTTTCTTGTACACGGCATGACCGAGAATACAGCTTGTGCTTTATTCGTTCGCAGCACGCGTCGAGTGTTCTTGTTATTATACATATAGAATGAATATAACACGCAGTTTGCCGAACTTTTACAATACCGTAGCAAAAAAAAAATAGACAAACACCCATGAAGTTTGTGCCTTGGTTTACTCGTTGTGTTTGGGTCATGTACCGGTACCAGATCTTTGTCCCTTGGACACAAAAAGATGAGTGACCAGTTGACCTTTGTTGCTTCACCTTGCACCGATAACATACATTACCAGGTACACTGTACCATGACAAGCATACCATATTAGGGCGTATGATTCTTATATCGAGTCGAGTCTGGCTAGACACTAGTAGCATTATTATTATTAGGAGCAAGCAAGCAGAAAGGACTACCGGTACAGTACCCTGTCTCAGAATTGGATCCAACGAAAAGCCTCTTTTCCGGGGTAAAACATGCTCCAAAGATTGGGTCATCTTGGTGGCACATGTGCCAGTTGCTCTGTTACTTCTTCTTTCCAACTTCCAACAAATTGTAAGATTGTTGATTCGACTCGATTCGAGCTTGTAGATAGATTGCCTTCGAAGGTGAGCTTGTAATAATAGCACACCATCTTCTGAAGGAAAGCAGCACATTCAGCAGTATCATCATCCATCATCATGCCAACCCCTAGCGAACGCCGCAAGCACTGGGCGAGTGTGAAGTCTCCTGCGAGCAGTGTGACGGCCGCTCTGGGTGACAATGTGAAATTGGCCAAGCATTCGAAGTGGCACCAGGGCATTCCGGTGATGAAGGTGGACAAGGCTGGCAAGATGGCCAAGCGCTATCTGACCATTGGCAAGGACAAGATGGCGATTTACTGTACTCACCAATCTATCGAAAAGTTCATGGCCAAGTCGGAATCTTCCTTTACTCTGGCTCTTCCCAAGGTATCCATGTTGTCGTTGCGAGGTACAAAAGGCAGCGACGCTGGACAACGACACATTGATGTCGCCGATCTCGTGGATGTGGTGGTGGGTCTGGTAGGAACACTCAAACTGGAAAAGGCCCGCAATGAGAATCGACTCAAGGGACTCTTTTCGGAAATTGATACCCAGCGAGAACAAATCGTAACCATTATCCACCATGGAAATGATACACTCAACGTCCTGATCGATGACGCCCAAGAGCGCAAAAACCTTGTAGACTGTTTGAGGAAAATGAAGGCAGAATACGATAAGGCTCGTCTGTTGGTGGATAACGAAGCCTTGCTGTTGAGGTACACCTGGTACGATGTAGACTTGAACAAGGATAATCAGATTGGCGAAAAGGAATTCATCAATATCCTTCAACGTGTCAACATCAACCTAAAGGGTCCTGGAAAAATCTTCAGGCAGTTCCTCAAGGATCAGCACATCAATTCCAAGGCCCTCAAATACCACGAGTGTATGTTACTCCTCCAGAAAATCAAGGCCGAACACTCGTCTGGAGATGTTTCAGCCAGTGAGGCCATTGCCGATGACATTTGGAACAAACACTTTGGAAGCGACAAAAAATTCATTACCGCCCAAGACTTCCTTAGCAAGTTCTTGATGACCAAGCAAGACGAAAAAGGAGCGACCCTCAACGACGTGGTGAAAATGTTCGCAACGATCAACGAAGTCGAAGTCAACAGGGAAGAAGATGATTACCCAGATGACTGCATGAGTCGATTTCGATTTGAGCTCTTTTTGAGGTCGGAATTGAACCAGGCGTATAATCCAAAGGCACAGGAAAAGCACAAGGGAAGACTCGACAAGCCTCTGTCGCACTACTGGATCAACACCGGCCACAACACCTACCTTACCGGTGATCAGCTGGCATCGTCCTCCTCGGTCGAAATGTACATGAGGTCTTTGAGGCGAGGATGCAGATGCCTCGAGTTGGATTGCTGGGATGGTGACGCACCCGACGACACCAACGGAGAGGTCATCCCCGTTGTCTTTCACGGACACACGGTAACATCCAAGATTGCCTTTGTGGAGATCCTTCACGGCGTCAAGACGTTTCTTGATGACCACCCTGATACATATCCCATCATCTTATCGTTGGAGAACCACTGCTCTCATCCTTTTCAAGCAGCAATGGCGAAGAACATGAGTGACATTTTTGGAAAGAAATTGTACGTTCCGCCTCCCGGAAAGGCCACCATGGATGATTTGCCTTCGCCCGAGACCTTGAGAGGAATGATTGTCATCAAGGGCAAACGGCCTCCCGAGCAGGACGACACAGCAGCAGAGCATGAATCGGATTTCGATCCGTACGCCGAGGGCGCTGCGGATCCTGGTGGCGTGGACACGAAAGGTGCGGGCGACAAAAAGGCCCCTCCACCCAAAGTTGTTCCCGAGCTTGCAAAGCTCACTCTCTTTCATGGAACCGGATTCAAGTCGTTTGAGAAATCTATTGACTTGCCGCCCAGTCACATGCACAGCATTGGAGAGAGCAAGATTCCTAAACTAATCAACAAGGAATACAGCAAGGCACTCCAATGGCGCACGTACAACCAGAGACACATGACCAGGACCTATCCAGCTGGACTTCGTGTCGATTCTTCGAATTACAACCCCATGCTGGCGTGGTCTGTAGGATCTCAGTTGGTGGCCTTGAACTTTCAGACAACGGACACTCCTTTGATTCTGAATGATGGTAGATTCCGTCAAGCAGGTGGCTGTGGATATTTGCCGAAGCCACAGAGTGTAATGGGAGCATGTCCTGGCAGCCTTCCCTCCCCGATTCACTTGACTCTGCGTGTGATTAGCGGCAGTTGTCTTCCCAAACCAGGCGGCTCTACGACCGGTGAAATCATTGATCCCTACGTGCAGGTTTCTCTCCACGACATTAAGGAGGGAAACAATGGTGGCGACTACGAACCGTCCGTGGATACGCAAAGTACCGACTTTGTGAATAATAACGGGTTCTCTCCGGTCTTTCAAAGGACGTTCCAATTTTATATTTCCAACCCCGACTGTGCCATGATCTGCTTTGATGTGTTTGAGAAGGATGTTGACTTTGATGATAAAGTGGCTCATACTGCGATTCCCTTTTCCTGTTTGCGCAAGGGTTATCGATCTATCCTGCTGTATGACAATCACAATACACGCAGTGGAGCGTTTGGTTTCGCCACTCTGCTGGTTGAGGTCATTTACTAGCAGGGGGGCCGGGAGGCTCGAATCAAGTCGATTGTTGAACCAAGGAGGACTCTAACGTGAAACTATTTATTTGTAAGCAAAGAACCTTGTCGCTGAAACTTCTAGTAGCCCATGCATTGTCAGTTGTGCGAACAGCGATCATGAGGCGTCGACCGGTACAATAGCCTCGCTGTTCGTACATTCCGTCTATATAGAGCAGCAAATAACCTTGCAGTTGGTTGGACCCACGGAAGAACCCGGACTTCTGCTGGTTAGCCAGAGATGTGCCAATGCATCGTTTGATTGCAAACCAATTCGTCAACAATAAAACTTGAGTGCTACTGACCCTTCTGTGTTAGCAGTACCGGAATACTACTTTGGGAGTTCTTTCGTAGACTCACCCAGTTCTGCATCGAATCGTCATGTCTTTTGAATACACGAAGCAAACAACTCTTTCATTTCGTTCGAACCATCCTCCTCTGCGCACTTTCGTGGAGTGTCTCCATCCACATCTGCTTTTTCGGCGTTTGCGCCATGATCCAGGAGCAACTTGCAAGCTTCTATGTTCTCTGCAATCACAGCGGCATGCAAAACAGTGATTCCGTCTCCGTCAGCAGCGTTTACATCTGCCCCAGCATCCATCAACGCTTTCAAAGCTTCCGAAGCCCCCTTATCTGCCGCCAGATGCAGAGCCGACTGTCCGTCTTCGTCTCTGTGGTTGACCAATTCTGGGTATTGTTTCAGCAAAGATTGTAACTCCTTGGCATCATTCTGACTAGCTGCTCTCAGTACCGTTTGTGCCAAGGTTAGCTCTTGCCCATTGTAGCCATCCCCACTATCCTCTGCGTTGGTTGCTAGGGAGCTCGGTTTGTTGCCCAGGCCGCCTCCATCAATGGGGAAATCATCAAGAAGATCTATACCTTCAATATCATTCAAATCACCGTCAACACCTCCTCCATGGTCCATACTGCCGTTGGTTTGCAGTTGCTGTACAGCCTCGATGTAATGCAGCATGGCGACGTTCTTGTTCATGCCCCTGGCGCGACACCAGGCGCTATGCTTTGCTTTTTCCACGATATTGAATGCACATCCTGGCGACTTGTCAGGGGCATTTCCTTCTTTGCTTTGCTTATAAAGACTGTAGAGAATGAGTTTTTCCGTGTTGGAAATGTTCCTCAACTGTCTGCTCTCTTGCGTTGCTGCCTCAAACAAGATAGCTAGTTGTGGATCTACAGTGTCATCGTTTCGCTCTTTGGGAGGAGCGTCGGTCTTCCGTCTCCTTCGTATTCGTTTCAGAACTACAACCGCTGTTGCGACGGAGAGCAAAGCTGCCCCCGTCCACAGGATGGTTCTGTTCGAGGCTCGTGCCGTTGATAGGGCTGCCATCTTGTACTCATCTACAGCTGCACCAACAACAACACAACAAGAACCAAAAGACTGACACTCGAGTCTTTCTGAGTAAATAGGAGGCAGCTTTTGTTTTTGGAATTTCTTTTCTTAAAAGTTTGGCCATTTTATTGTTTTCATGAATTGGACCCTAACACTCGCGCCTCAAGCTAAATCTCACTTTGAGGGATTTCATTCATGAATCTCTCAATTGGCTTTCCTCCGACAAAATACTACTTACCTGGACCTACATAGTAGGTGCAGTACACAAAACTCCCAGAATTTTACAGTATTGAAAATTAGTTTTACCGCCCCTATCCCCTATGCCTGCGTAAACCCCACTTAGTAGGCCAGCTTCCGGGGGGAAGCCGCACATCAAGCGCACAAGCATGATGAAGAGAAGCAGAGTGACAGCCCTCGAGGTGTCCACGGTAGCGTACCGGAAGCATTGCCGGTTCAGGTACGAAGTAGATATCCACCAATTTGAGGTGCAATTACGCCTTTGGAATGATCGCATCAGCACTGCTACCTAGTCCTAGCCCTGTGGGGGCTCAAACTTTTCCCGCTATGCGTAGCAATAGCTAGCTATACCGGTACGCTCAGAGAGGTCAAACCAAGCAAACACTGATTCTACTCTCTAAACTATTCAATCTTCCCTCTCTTCCTTCTTCAACCGTTCTCTATTAGGAGTTGAGGGGCCGTCCCCTCAAGAAGGAGGTGAGCAGGGGGTGGAGGACCTTTCCTGGAGTTCAGTGACTGCCGATGTTGTCGTCTGTACAATTCCTGCAAATACCGAGACTCGAGTTTCGTCTGCGATGCAGAAAGTCTCTCGAGATATTCCTGGCAACTGTGGTTCCTCAGAAAATCACCGTCTCCTTTACAACAAGCCCCAGCACGCCACATGGCTGCCCACGTTTTCTGGATCCTCCCTCTTCTAGATAACTCATTTTTGAGTTGTTCAAAGTATGTCATTCGCCTCCTTGTATAGGAAACATCACACTTGCCGTCCTTGTACAGAGTCACTTTTGCGCCAACATGCCAGAATCGTCGTTTTTGACCAATCCATGAAAAGCAGCAACAGCACAGATCCACACAAGGGCATGCCTTTGGCGGCATGCTGGGTATGAGGTCTAGTTTGTTGGCCACCCTGATGCATCTCAAGTCGCCCATTTTCTCCAGTGCTTGAACCGCATGCAAAAAGCTAATGTTTCCTACCTTGGGAGATGCTACAGAAACACACGTTACGGGCTTGGGGAAGTCGTCGGAAGTGGCCAGCTCGAACGCCAAGAGAGTTGCCTGGTGGGAACGAGCATGTCATAGTGATCAATTATCAGCATTGGAAAGAGCTCGAGAATTCACAGCCGCATCCAGTTTTGGATATATATACTTACAAGCGCTCCACCAAGGCTGTGCCCAGTGCAGTAGATCCTGTAGTCCGGATATTCTTCATGCAAGGCGAGCAACCTCTCCTTGATTTCTTTTGTCTTTCCCACCCCTAATCTCAAGGGTGTTTGATTCATGTAGACTAGAACGGGCCATCGCATAGTATAGTGAGCCAGCCATAGCACGAGCCATTCTCCCCAGAATCTTCACAACGTATCTCATCACTTACAAGCAAAACCCATGTGCACCCCAATGTTCTTCTCTTGTGAATGGCCATCAAGGCCCCTTACTGGATTGGGGAAGGATCCCATGGTAGGATCAACATCTGCTAGAAAATCTCTGAAAACAGCAGATCCCCGAAAGATAACTTCAATCCACTGACGAGCACTGAATTTGGTGACATTTGTTGGCACACGGGAGAAGGCAAACGCATCGAATCTGGGCTATACGCAGCGAACTTACTGATTGAGGACGATCTGCGACAGGATACAGCTTACAATTCAGCTTTACAGCTTTATCATTAGCAGGCTTATTCTAGAAAATAATCAATAACTGCTCACTTATTTGGAAACATGAATCTCTGCCTCTCTCTCTTTGAGAATCTGATCGAGATAAAAGCCATCGCCCTCTGATCCCAGAAGTTCATCGAAGAATGCCTTGTTCTGATAGGCAACTGGGACAAGGTCTACAGATGAGCTTGGCAAGTTCATGAACGGTTCTGTGATGGATGGATCTGTGATTTGTCCCAACCGTATCCTCCTGCGTAGTTCTGAAAAACCATAGATGAGGATGGACGCCGACACCATGGTTCTGCATTCTTCATATAAACTGGGCCACTTCTGAGCATGCTGACGAACACGAGCACTTTGATGCTCTCGTCCAGAGTTTGAAACGACATGTCCGTCTTCCGGATAAAGAACTTCTTCTGGGTCCTCTTGATCCTCTTGATCCTCGGTTTCTTTCGATTCTTCTCTTTGGGATTCCTCTGTCATTGTTTTCTATCTCCCATCAAGAAAACTTTCTATAACCGGTATCATCTGATGATAATGGAGGAAGTTCCTACTGTATGGGTTAGAGGGGACTATGGTGAGGATGGGTATCGGTATCATCGAATCATCAGATGAGAGTGCATGGAAGCCATCAAGAGATGAGTGGCAGAGTGGTGGGGGGAGTTCTTTTTTCCGTTTTTCCGAAATCGAATTTGTTGCCTGTTTCCAACACATTTGAGCCACGAAGCCGTCGTCAGCACGATTGGTCGAAACCTGCGGGACTCCTGTTTTCCAAGTTGACGTTCAAAGATCGCACGAAGCCAGGCTTTCATTTGTTGCATTACCTTCTCTGTTCTGCTGCGAGATCGATTGTCCTTCAATAGCAGCGTGGCCGCGTCTTTGGAACGTACCACGAGTGCAACAAAGGACCTACTCACAATCTCTCTGTCAAAAATCCAACTAAATTATCAAGATGAAGTCTGCTATCCTCGCCTCTCTTATCGCCTCTGCTGCCGCCTTTGTGCCCGCCCAAGATGCTGCTCGCAGCACTTCCTTGAACGGTGCCATGGATGACTTGAAGAGCATCGCCGAGAAGTCCAACCCTGTCTTGAAGGTAAGAAGTTTTGAGGAAAGACGACTTTTGAAATTTTCCTGCTGTTGGTAGAATCTCACATCTTTTTGTGTTTCCCCTTTAGTACTACGATCCTCTTGAGTTGGCCACCACCTCCATCTGGGGTAACACCAACGATGCCACCATCGGCTTCTTGCGTCACTCCGAAATCAAGCACGGACGTGTTGCTATGGCTGCCTTCGTTGGATACTGTGTCCAGTCCAACGGAATCAGGTTCCCATGGCCATCTGTTGGAGGCGATGTCTCCTTCGATGGTCTTTCCCCACCTGAACAGTGGGATGCCATGCCAGAGGCCGCCAAGTGGCAAATCGTCCTCTTCATTGGTTTCTTGGAATTCTACTCCGAGTCCGTCGGAACACACTACATGCGTGGAGGACAAGCAGGAAAGTTCCCCACTTTCGCCGAAGGAGATATCATTCCCCACCCAATGCCCTTGAACCTTTTCGACCCCTTTGGCTTGTCCACCAACGCCAGTGCTGAGAAGAAGGAGAAGGGACTGATCTCCGAATTGAACAACGGACGATTGGCACAAATCGGTATCATTGGATTCCTCTCGGAACAAAAGGTTGAAGGATCCGTGCCTCTTCTCAAGGGACTTGTCTCCCACTACGATGGTGAGCCCATGGCTCCCTTCTCTTTCTAAATGCCTTCTGTCCTCGATGTGCAGGCGCTGCATGCAGACAAGGGATACAACATTGTGTAGTTAGATGCTAGAGAGTTTTGTAACTCATACCTTCGGAAAGTGTAACAATTCTAATGAAATGAAGCTATCCGAATTGGCCCTGTTGCTACTGTGGTGTTTGTAGATCATCTTCCTCAGCATGTTTCATCTGCAATGACCTGGCCAGAAACAATTGTAGTGTTGGTTTCGCACCTTCAATAAGTTTGTGCGAGATGTATCAGGTTTGTGAAAAGAAGCGGACAGGAAAAGATGGATGAAGCTGTGGGAGTACCGGAACCTGGTACTCTGGAAGCGTCCGTGGGTTGGCTGCCTGGATAATCTCTGAGCCAGCAAAGCAAGAGCGGGGACGAGGCAAAAATCGTATGACGAGGACGAGTGTCGAAATCTGACCCCGACATGCCACTGTATTATTCTAATGGTCAACCAGATGAGAGCGTTAAGAAGGAGACATCTGACGTTCAAGCACAGAATTTAGGTATCCTCCAGGAGACGCTACGGTACCGGTATGGCTGGGGAGAAGGCATCTACAAGTTTCACCGCGCAGCAACCGCTATGATACATGTATGAGGCAGCTGCAGTTCCTTGATTTGACAAGCGAGAGAAGAAAACGGCAAAGAATCAGGAGAGATTATCTTGGCTTCCCAATCCAAGTTAATTAATGCAACGGCTGCTATAGCCTTCTATGCAGATCTGCTGTTTTTGCACAGTATCCTCGAAGACCATTTTAGAAAGGCTGGGTGCTTCTCATGGCGTCATCACCTCAACGCAAGGTAAACAAGGAATGCAGAGTTTGCGTTGTAATACTCTGCATTCGACAGTTGATTTTTTTGTGAACAATTATTGGTGAGACAACTCTGCCCTGGTGTACGGGTACCGGTACGTAGCAACGCATCCTTAGTTTTTGATTATAATTTACTGATGACATGACCACAACGACCAAAACAAAGGATGAGAGCCAGCAACTCTAACTTGCAAGGGGGGATACTGGGTGTGAAAAGAATGCAATGACATGACATGGCAATGAAGAAAGTAGTAATATAGGAAGCAATCCGAAAGGAAACAAGCCTGGCGACCTCATTGGGCTGAGAAATTCCATTCCCAGCAAGGCGTACCGGTAGCATCTAGCAGCAGCTTGATGCGACACCCTTTGGTCCACCATTTTCCTGTGGCGATGGTGCTCCCAATACAACAGGTTTTGGTCCGCCAGCAACTGACCCGGCATCCGCACTGGGTGCGCCGTTGATTGTCGCTTCATTTAGTCCGGCATCATCGATGCGCTTGTGCTTGATTGTTGTCGCTAGAGCTGTGAACATTTTCTCCACATTGTGCCCAGTCAACGCCGATGTTTCGAAGAACTGTACGCCGTAGTCATCGGCTAGTTGCTTTCCTTCATCAAATGTGACCACTCGATCATTGTCCAAATCACTTTTATTGCCGCATAAAACAATATCGCAATCCGGAGGAGCTCGAGTCTTGATGTCTCGCATCCACCCAATCACGTGATCAAAGGAAGGTCTATTGGAGATATCGTATGTAAGAACAAAACCATCTGCCCGACCAAAGAAATTTGATGTCAAAGATCGGAATCGCTCTTGTCCGGCAGTATCCCACAGCTGAAGTCTCATTGGAGCTCCTTCAATCTGTGACGACAAATATATATAATAAGAGTATCAAGGTTAGCCAAGAAATAATTTTGATTCTGCCATGCAGTAAAGTTTCTACAAACACACCTTGACCATCTTGTCTCTGTAGTCGACCCCAATTGTGGTCACAAATTTCGTCGAGAACACATTCTGATCATATCGGAGAACCAAAGACGTCTTTCCACAGGAGCTGTCTCCGACCATCAGCAGACGAACGATGTATGCTCCTTTCGCTCCCATTTGCAGGGGACGGGGCTGTCCACCATTGGCAGGTTGTTGATCTGCGGGGTAGTTGGCTGCCATGGTTGATGCGTTTATTGCTTGTGGATGACTTGGATGAATGAAAATGGTCCTGGCGAATTGTTTCTTTCGGAAACTTCGTCTTTGCTCTTGTTTTTCAGTCGTTCGCCCGTCATCCCATGGGTTGGTTTCCCCTTCACGCGAGCAATTGGCCGTTGCTTCTTATTTAGACATTATCGGCTCTGGGACGGCCCGGCAGGCCTTCATTGGAACGACATTGGTAAATAAACGAGAGAGTAGCTTTCTCCCATTTTAAGAACCAGTGTGCGTTCAGCTGATCTATCCACTGTTGGCTCTGCTGGCTACCGGTACCGGTCTTGGTTGTTCATGTGTGCCCTCAATAATTAAAATTGAACTAACCCGCTCTCGCAAGCCAATGACGACGACGATGTTCACAGCAGCAGCTCTTTGCCGCACCGGTGGCTTCCTTGTTGCTCGCGGCAGGCCATTACCAGTAGCAGCTGTGTATGGTCGGTGTAGATCTAACACTACTCGTCAAAGATGGTTTTCCTCGACCGAAGATAATCGATCTTTTGAGGAGTATTTCAAGGCGCTCCAAATCCACCCCAGTTTCCATGACGAAGTGCTGGGAGAGGCCAAGAAACAAACGGGGAGCGATAACTTGACTGTAGCATCGCTGTCAGAAGCTCTGGGAGGTGATGAAGCTGTCGTGCTGCTGGCAAAGTCAATACAGAAGCAAAGACGCAAAGAACAAAAGAAGCGGAGATCGCGACGGGTGGACGTAATCCTCCAGATAGCGGAGCACCAAAAGACGTATTCTTGGAAGTACGGTGAATCGTTGCTGGATCTGGTGGACAAAAATCGAACAGATATTGAACTGAGTCTCAAAGAAGATATGCAAGGAAGAGTTCAAGGGAGTTGTGGGGGGCAAATGGCTTGCTCGACGTGCCAGGTGTACTTGGATGAAGTCACCTTTGCATTTCTGCCACCACCCACCGAAGCTGAACAAGACATGTTGGGGCTTGCCTTTGAACCACAAAGCACATCTCGATTGGGTTGTCAGGTGAAACTCAACGATGAATTGGTGGAATATGCCCAGGGAAACAAAATTCATGTCTTTGTTCCGTCCGAGGTGAATGACCAGTGGTTGGATTGATCGTCAACCAGCTAGGTACAGTAGAGGTATCCGCATCAAGAAGCCACAAGCACACGACATTGCCAACGTAAGATCTGTAGAAGCTTCCAGCACTAGTGCGCGTGTATATCTATCTATTCATTAGCGTGATTAAGTTATTCCCCGGTACGATAGTACCTATTCTTCGCCGCTGCTGCTGGATGATTCAACCTCCAAAGGGCCCTTGCCACCGTGACCCTCACCCACCAACAATTCAACTGGCAAGGGTACCCTTTGGATTTGCGGAACTTCGTCAGCCGAATGGTTCGCTTGAGCTGCGGCCAGCTGTGCTTGGAGTCGCTCAATCAGAAGATCTTTTTCCTTCAGTTTCTTCTCATAATCACGAATAAGATCATCCTTTTCTTCTAGTTCTCGATTCAGCTTGAGCAACTCGTCATTTGGGACTTTCTGTGGCGGCAACTCCCTTGGTATTTTGGCATCTGAAGTCTCTATCATAGACAAGAGATCGACCCGGATCAAATCGCCTGCAGTGGGTCTGTTTGTCGGGTTTGGCTCTGTGCATCTCAGTATGGTTTGAGCTGCCACAGGGTATTCATTTGTGATCCACGATGGAATGTCGCGTCGATGACGGCAGTCATAGAAGGTCTGCATTCGCTCATGCTCTGTTGTGAAGCAGCACAACAGTTCCAGCAGAATAAGGCCAAGGGAAAATACATCTGCTAGTTTCCCATAGGTGCTTGTGGTGACCTGCTCTGGAGCCGCATAAGAGGCGGTGCCAACACCAGCTGTCAATTCAGTTGGAGCACGCACAACTAGCGCATTGCAATCACCAGTCTGAAGCGAAAAATCTTCGGGATGGTGATGTTGCTGCTGTTTCTTCTTCTTGCCGCAAGATGATTGATGCGTCGCCGAGTGAATAAGCTTGCTCAAGCCGAAATCCCCAATCAGAAAGACCCCCTCTTCTTCGAGTGATCGAAAGAGATTGAAGGGCTTTAAATCACGGTGCACAATGCCCTTTTTGTGAATGTGCTGTAGCCCACTCACAATCTGCCCAAAGATGGAAACAGCGGTTTGTACTCGTTCTCGACGATTTGCGTTTGGATCTGCAACCAAGGAATTGCGATGACGAATCCAGTCTCCCAGAGTGGCTGGTTGGCACAGTTGCATTTGAATGAAGAGGCATATCTGGTAGCGGTACTTCAATCGAGCTGCCGTCTTTTTAGCGGTATTCTGTGTTGCCTTGTTGTTGTTGTTGTTAAACCGATGATGGGGTGGTGAAGCAAACTTTGACGATGTATCCTTTGCGGCGCCAAGGGATGATGCAAAGAAGAAAGAGCTGTCATCGTCGTCCTCAAAAGCCAAATGACAGTCTTGTTGCTGTTCTATAGTCCAAGTGGTTTCTTCCTCTTCGTCGCTACCACTGGTTTCGTCATAGCTGCTTGATCCAGCAGCACTGTCCAAGGAATCGAGGCTGCTTCCAATAGAAAATTTTCTGTCTCGCATAATGTTGGCGTTCGCACGCCCCTGAAAGAAATCCTGAAGATGATTGTTGTGATTACTTTCCGAGTGGTTGGAAGTGGATGTAGCTGATTGTTCTTCCGAACGTGCTCCTGCTATCATCATGTGTTGTATATCGGTGAGTAGCTTTTGTTGTCTTCGAACTTCATTCCCATGCGTGGGTGTGGTGATGGCAGCTCCACTGCCGGTCATCCAAGACGGTTCTAGCCAACTCGTGTAATACCGGACCACATTTGGATGATCGCACTGTGCCAAGCACTGCACTTCCCGAATGACCTGTGTAAGGGAATCTCTTGAATAGCCAAATGCCTGGAATGCCACTCGTTTGACAGCATAATCTTTCAAATCCACCTTACTGGTTGCATGAAATACCTCTCCAAAGGAACCCGAGTTGAGCAATCGCACTTGAATAAACTCTCTCTGATATCGTGAGAGTGACAGTGGATGGTGTTCAACTGCCCACGACGAGGCACTCTTGGTGCTATGGATGGGAGGAGACTCCACCAGACTGGTGTTGTTGGCATTGTTGGTGTTTGCCCTTGACGACGACAGTGGCGACGATTTGTTCAGTTGCTGTTGTGCCAAATCGTGTTCTTCCAAATGACTCCGAATTACGGATGCTTCGTGTGATCGCATTTTTTGAGGTGACAACGGAGCTGACAGAGTAGCCAATTGTAGTACTGGATCCGAAGATGCTTGTTGTTTCGAATTACATGTATGAGAATGATCAGCGTTGTTGTTGTTGCTGTTGTTGTGAGGATGAGCCGTCAACATGCGAGGAGTGTTGGGTGGCACTAAGCCCAGTTCAAACAAGAAATGAATGGATTGACGTCCCAGAATGCCTCGTTCAAACAATTCCAACACATGCACAGTAAATGTTCGCGGCGTAGGATCATGAAGGGCACAGACTTGCGCGAGCAACATGAGCAAGAGGATTTGTCGTTCTTGGTCCGGTTGGACTGCAGTGTTTCCAGGATTGTTGTTGTTACCAGTCGAGTTTGATGGTTGCGGGCTTGAGGGCGCCTCATTGTTGGCACTAGAAACAGGAGCTCCACGAGAGTTGTGGAAGGAGGGAATTTTCATCTGGCCACTGGAACCTTTCCGTTCCATTCCTTCGTCGTCATCATCATCATCATCATCATCGTCCAGATCGTCATCGTCACTGCTCGAAGCGCCACTGAACCCTCTTGTGGGCGTTGTCACAATCGGAATTTTCCGTATCCGTTTGCTGCCATTGCTCTTGTTGCTGCTGTTCAAGCTGTTCTTTGCAATCTGCTTGACAGCGCTGCTGGATTCATCCTTTGTTGTTTTTTCCTCATCCTCCACACTTGCCGATTCATTCATACTACTAGTAGCTTTGCAAACGCCACGCTCTAGCTAGTCTCCATGGATCAATTAATTGGATTCGATTCCGTACAGTAGTCTACTGCTTGCTCTCAAACAAATAGAAAAACAGAGAGACGCGTGGATTGAAGATTGGATGCCGCTGGATTGATCTCCACGAGCAACCCTCAAATCTCTCAAGTCTTGGATCCAACTCAGTGAGACGTGCAGTTTAGCAACACTCAAGGTGGCAAGAGAGGATCCCCACAAACAGCAACAGCACCAACCACAACCACAACTTCTTCTTTGCCTCGGGTTTCGGTTTGTGTGGTGTCAGTTGTCTCATCAATACCTACGTACAGTCGTACCCGGTACGTACCGAGGCGCACTTGCGATCTCTTCTCGTGCACTCGAACTCTTCACACCGTAGGGTAGCTAAGGTAAATATAAGGCTAAGGTTTCCTTTTGGCGTGAAAACTCTGCTGAAAAATTGTTTGTTACCGCAACTACCTGATGAAATATCATCGGTTGGTTTTAGAATAATAGTTGAGGTAATTATTGGTTACTCACTCAAGGCATTTTACCGCATGTACCTTTGTGCTAACATCTTCCAACCATACCATATGGCAAGAAAGGGGGGGTCCACGCACTTATTATTGACACCACCGTGGAGTGCGAGTGTCATGTCAAGGTTGCTTCTTTTCATGCCCGCATCATTATTTCGAGTAAGATACGTTTTCTTTCAGTTAGTCTGCTTGTCAAACAGTCCACCCCATGACAACCGCTGTCCCACCACAATGGCCACCCGCCGTGGCAGAAGCCTATGAACCTTTGGGTCAATTGGGCAAAGGTGGCTTTGCATCGGTCCTGTTGGCTCGTCGCAAAACGGACCACAATGACTTGGTGGCGATGAAAGTAGTGGGATCTCCAGACGCCACCAAGCAAGAACATGCCTATGCCCATCGTGAAATCGAGATTTTAAAAGAACTCCAGCATCCTCACATCATGAAAGTAATGGGGTTTTGGGAAACGCCTCACAGTCAATGCGCTGCCGTCATGGCCTTGTCGTACAGTCGTGGTCCTACACTGCAACAATTGATTGATCATGGGGGTGCTCTGGCGAGTCACACCTTTGGACGTGTCGTCATGGCCCAACTAGTCGATGCCTTGGCTTATTGTCATTCTCGTGCCGTCGTTCACAGAGACGTCAAGCCAGATAACGCGATCATCACTGGAGCCACGTTGCAACAAGATGAAATTTGGGATCACACAGCAGCACCGGCCCAGGCGATAGAAGATTGGCAAACACTGGGTCAAAAATGGCACTTGACATTGATTGATTTCGGATTTGCCCGTGCTCTCAGCCCCGGCGATTTGGAAAAGGAAGCCGTCACCATGAAATCTCCAAACGACCAACAATTGGTGGAGACGGATGGTACCATAGATGGCAGCAGCAGCAGTCGTCGCAGCAGCAGCAACGGCAAGAGAGTGCAACGACGTGACCTGGACAAGTCCATTTCGCATGCCTTTAAACGTACCATGAGTTCCTTGGGCAATCGCATGTACGCCGCTCCCGAAATTGTCAACGGTGTTCACAGTCGTCACAGTATCGTCGGACTCAATCTTAGTGGACACAGCAAAGCCGGTAGTGATCTGGGCTTTGACATTACCAAGACGCTCGGACAACACGTGTCCAATTACGGAATGTTGGCCGATGCCTTCTCTCTAGGCAACACCATCAAGTACAGCATGACGGGAGTGCCGCCCAATGAAAATATTACCGAGTATATCAATCAACAAAACCATCCATTGATCTTGCTCTGTCAATTTGTCGCCAAGCATGTTTGTGGCAATGCGGATAATTCCAGTACAAGCAGTACACGCAGAATTCAATATCGCAAATGGCATCAATTGCCACCGGAATTGGCCACCCTCATTCGAGGCACCACTCATCCCAGTGTCGCACAACGCATGTCGGTACGAGCCGTACGACGAGATGTGTACGTGGCAGATGTCCTCCAAAAGGAGACGCTGGCACCGCAAGAAATTCAATTTCTCAAGTGTGCCCTCAAAGAGCAACAACAACAACGAAACGATAGCACCACGAAACAAGAAGAGCCAACATCCGTCGTAGAACCGAGCCCCCCAATGAAAGCAGCAGCCATCATTGCGGAAGAACCTGATTTCGATATTGGTCTGGAACTGTAGCATGGGGCAACGCGGCCAGTCAACAGTATGCACAACCACACAGCTTGTTAAGAAGTTGATGTTGACCATGGAGCATCGAGGCACGAGACGCTACGTGGAGGCCTCGGCGATTGAGTACGACAGGAAGCAACCGACAATCCAGATCTATCCAAATTGGTGAGAGAGAACAGAAGAACATGCCGAGTCTTCAAGTCTTGTAGCTGGCGCGAGTCCATTCTGAAGATTGGAAGAAAAGCTTTGGTGGAGGAGGCAAAGATCAAGATACAAGAGGTCAAGCGATGAAGAGCAGAGAGAGAGGCAGTACACAACTTCACAGGTGCAGTGACAATGCCAGGTGGGTGAAGTATATTCCAAGAGAAACAGGGCTGACAAAGAAAGCAACATCAGGAGTGTGACTGCGCTCGCTCCTGTGCTGCACCTGATCCTACCGAACAATAAACCACTGATCAACACACAAGTGCATTTCTAGTCTTCTCTGGGGTGCAGTTCAGCAAGGAAAGGTAGATCGCTCGCTTCGATGCGATTCAATCAGACCCGTTTACTTGTCACCTTCAGGCAACAGATCAACGTTGAAAGTGGAGTACCTGTACCTGGTACCGTGCCTACCGGTATGCCTGGCCCACCAACAATGGACCATCAAGACCAACGCACAGACCAACTCCTGTCAAATCTGGACTTAAACCTGCCCCTTTTCCCGACCAAAGCATGCCCCTGCTCCAGAGCTACGTTACACTCAAAAGTGTCTCGAACTAATAAATCTTCTCTTTTTAGAGTAGCATACACGTGAAACTTTGCCTCTATGGGAACAGACCAGATCCTCTATGATAGAATAGGCTACCATTCATTTGATTCTAATCAATCAAATCAGCTTGTTGTCTCCTGTTGTTTTGGCAGACGTAGTGGAACAATTGTTGGTATTCTTCAATGTCTGCTCAAACTGGTTGCCGTTCGCTCCTGACGCAAGCTCGCGGCATAGGGAAGCAGCAGACGAGCCTTCCCGAAGGAGCTGGGCTAACTTGGAGTAAGCTTTGTCATCGCCAATCTCGTACCACATCCCGTCACTCTTGTCTTGCTGAAGGAACCGACCCCGGCCTTCTCGGACAAAGTGGACAAGCTTGCCTACGAGCTTACGCTTCGCGGATCGTTGCGCGCACTGATACGCCTTCTTGTATTTGGAGACCAGTGCACGAAACGTCATGTTGCCCTGGTATTGCAGTAGAGCCAAGAGGAGATGAGGAGCTACAGCACCACATGTGTTGAAGCAACGCTAGGCCACATTTCTCACCTCGTGAGCATTGAATTTCGATCCACGACCAGAAAGCACGTCGTGGCGATTTACGTCGTCCTCCGAAATGGGGAAGCACTTGGTTTTGGTATCTGGTTTCACTTCACAAAGTTTGGAGGCACTCCCATCCTGAATTGTCTCGAGAGCTTGGGATGGGTGCAACTGATCAAGCTTGTGCATCCTGATACGGATGCAAAGAATGCAGGCCAGAGAGTGTTTTAGGTTGACAAAGCCCCCTCAAAGAAACCGAAGGCTGGCACTTACCATGAGTCCGCAGCATGGGTTAGAACGGACGCAAGCTCTGTCGGTCGATTCTGGGGAGGGACATCCCAACTGATCGGACCTGGAGCAAGGTTGGTCCCAGTCCCAGCCGCATTGTGTTGCTGCTGTAGAGAAAACTTGGTCTTGTCCAGTGAAGGAGAAAAAGGAGGACTTCCATTTGTGCCTCCCACCCAGGACAACCCCTGCGGGAGTTGTTGCTGTCTCAACATGGCAATTTCAGGTGGCTGAACTGGGGGAGTTGCAAGGAAATTTGGGTTGTACAGTTGTGGATGGCTAAGACCAAGAAGGCTCGTCCCTTTTGGAGTGAGAGGTGACCGGTGATACGAAATCGAAGGTAACTTATTCTGCGGCGATGGCTGAAGACTAGCATTCATGGCACTCCACGATTCGGCCCCTGGAGCTGTATTCAGAACTCCAGCTACGCCCATTTCCTTGGGGGGCAACATCGGGGGCAGCATCGCTACCGCGTAGCCAGAAAATTGTGGTGGTGCGTCATGAGGTTGGATTCCATGCGAAGAAGGAAACCCTTGAATCGCTGGATTGTACATAGATGCTGCGGGAATCCATTGTGGTACCTGCAAGTACTCAGGAGCAGGTTGATACTGGATAAGTGGCGGATATGAAGGTAAGGCTGCATTGGTGTTTTCATTTAACAAAGGATAAGTAGCCGCCTTTGTAGCAATATTGTTCTCGCCATTTGGCATCGACTGAAAGCTGGCCGGTACCGCTGCGTTCGGGAGCGCTGAGCTTCGCTGTTGGGGCCCCTTTTGTTTGTCGTTCTTCGCCATTTCGTAAGGAAGCATCGTTATCACACGGTAGGCCTAAGATGGGTGTGGTCTCATGGCTCGATGAAAAAATGGAACTAGATGTTGTGTTGCTGCAGCCATGGATGCTTGCCGTTTCCTTTCTTCCTCAAAAGTCGACTCCCGTGGTCAATGTTGCAAGGGCTCCCCGCGACTTATGTGCTCAGACTCCAAGATTTATGGGAAGTGCGGCCTGGCGCAGGTCAACTCCCGAGGGAACCCGGTTGTTGTATCATCCTTCGCTAGTGTGGACGGGAGAACCCATGTGGACTCGACTCGGCTCTACTAAAATAGTCTATCCGCTGATGCACAGAAATAGCTGCCAAAGGGATGCTCATCCGGATTCTTTGCTGGCAAATGTGGGCATTGGCGGTGGCCTGACAGAAAAAATTGCCTAGGAGATGAATTCATATACTTCTGGAAATTAGCTAGAGAAGTCATGTGGGTCTTTGCAAATGGAGACAATCCGTACACTTTTTGAATTAGCCTGCCGGGAGGAAGATATGGCATCGTACCGGTAGGTGCTATGATAGCATGTTTTTGAGCTGGAAAACTATATTTACCCAAAATCAGCCCGCCTACATATACTCATAGTCTTGTTCTTCCTCTTCATCTTCTTCAATCTTTGCTCTCTTCCGGCTGCCAAGTAGCTCTTCGTCAGAACCATCATCGGATTGGCCCTCGCTCACCTCAGAACGACGTCTGTTAGCATCCGTCGCTGACCTAGAGCCAGACTCTTCCACATATTCCTGATCAACAATTGTTGGTTTGATGCCCTGGCTATGCATCACCGGCGACTTCTTCCTAGCTGGTTGTGCGTTGGCCGCAGCCTGTCCGGACCGCTTTGGAGAACGGGGCCGTTTAGGTTTGGGTGAAGAAGATCTCTCCGGGGCACGCTGAGGCTTGCCGCCATCGCCATTGGTAAACACAGAACGAGGAGACACTTGTGGAGCACCAACAGGATGCCCCGGATGCATCCTCGTGGCACCTCCCATAATCCCCCCTCGTGGAACGTGCTGATACCCATGTAAGGCGGGCATTGGAGGACCATCGCTGTCGCTAGAGGCCGCTGACATGGCTACAGGAGCTCGTCCAATTACCCGGTTGATTGCATTGGGGAGATCCTCCGGTGGAACCGGGCCGCCTTCGCTCTCGGTCACATGTCGCATCAGTTCAGCGGTTCCCTCGCGCAAAGCCTGAGCGCACTTGCCATGTGCTCGCTGGTCCCCACATTCGTACCACATATTGTCGGCGTCGTCTTTCTGCAGAAATCTTCCCTTCTTGTGCCTTACAAAGTTGGTCAATCTCTTGGACAAACGTCCCTTGTCCCCCTTCTTAGCCGTGCAGTAGTGCAGTCGAAACTCAGATACTAAAGTACGAAAGTGCATGTTGCCAACGTGATGATTCGTCATACCGCCTCTGCCAAGGAGAACTACGGGAGGGAACGAAACATGGGGTTGAGATAATATGACGAGCAGAGAACAAACGAACCGAGACCAAGCTGATTCACCTATTCACCTACCATCACAGTCTGTAATTTCCGATTCCTTGACAGGATATTTCTTGTCGTTGTCTGGCGCTGTGTAGGGCTTCATGGGAAGGGTTTCCAACTGTTCCATGCCAGAAGTGAGGGGACTCGGATCCGCGCTCGTGATTGGTTGCTTCCTGACAAAAAGTCTTGGACCCTCATCGTCCTCGTAGCTACCCTGAGAAGCTGTTTCATTTAGAGCCGGGGGTGGGAGTTTCGCGTGCTGTTCCAGCTCTTTCTTCGTAATGGCTGCCGCTGCTGACATTGGAGATAATCTTGGATCTGGAACTGGGACGCTTTTCTGCTTTGGGGAAAGCTGCCCTGGCTGAAGCGGTCGTTGTTGCTGCTGCTTCAACATTCCAGACATGCCAGACATGGCGGCCAATACCTGCTGATTATGTTGTTGTTGCTGTTGCTGCTGCTGTTTACGGGTTTCCTCGCGAGAGTACTGCCCCAACAAAGCAGCCGCTGCAGCTGCTCGATCCGTGCTTTCTCTTACTGCAGCCAGCGCCATCATGGCGGAGCCCATGGGTGGTTGTTCGCTTGGCTTGGGGCTGGTCGATCGTTCTTCACCACTAACGCCTCTTTGGCGTTGCGCCAACATTTGCTGTGCTGTTTTCGCAGCCGGCTGGGATTGTTGCTGCTGACCGAGAGATGCCATGACTGCAGCAGCATGCTGTTTTTGTTGCATTTGTTCTCTTGCTTGTCTCTGAGCAGTAGCACCAGGACCTCGTGTCTGTTGTGCTTGTCTCGCCATCATGGCCGCTGGAGTTAAGGCCCCCGCATTCAGTTGTTGGCGCATGGCGGCTTGTTGTTTTTCAGACAAAGCTTTCAAATGCTCCTCCTTCAATGCCACTTCTTGCTGGAGTTTGTGGGCTTCTTCTTGCCTATATTTTTCCAATTGAAGTTGCTGACGTTTCATGGCAGCTGCATACTCCATAAATGTAGGCTGACCACCGGCGGCGGCAGCAGCAGCTGCAGCAGATTGGAGTTGTTGGGTAGACAATCCCGGCATACCAGGGTGATGCTGAGCCAAAGCATGTGGAGTCGTTGCTGGGCTTAACCCCGAGAGTTTCTGCTGCTGAACCAATCGAGGATTATGAAAGGGGGACATGGCAGCAGCTGCCGCGGCAGCCGTTGGGGTAAGACCTGCTGCTGCTGCTGCCGAAAATCCAGTTTGGCCCAATCCCATGCCCAACCTTTGGTTGTTGTTGTTGTTGTTGGTAGTGTTGCTGTTGCTGCTGGAACCATTCTGGTTTTGATTGGGACCGGAATTCACTAGCAGAGGCGTTGTGGGGTAGAATAAATGAACCGCCGAACGTGGATGCAACGACAGGGTACTGGGATGTAGCGAGAAGAACCCAAAGGGAGGATGTGCCATGGCGTTTGCTGCCGTGGTGGAATGATATTGGCGAAGCTGTGCGAGGTCAGCCACTTCTGGAGCATTATCAAATTGACCGTCAGCGGCAGGAAGCTTCTGTTTCTCATGGGGTGTCTTGATAATTTTGCTGTCCTTTTGAAACACAATAGATCTCAATTGCCTCAGACCGTTCACACTAGTATCCGTGGCCTTGTAGATCTCGTTGTCCTTGCGCCGACGGCTGCTTTTCTTCTTCTTCTTAGTCGAGCTACCGCCTCCCTTGGAGCCAGTGCGAACGATTGTCCCTGGTTTAGCACCGGCCATAGTAGGAGACAGGCTGCGTTTGGACTCTTTTGACTGGTCCATCTTTCTCGGTTGTCTTTCTTTCCTTGTTATTCACTCTCTTAACCTAACCAATGATGCTAGCTAGGATACCCCTCCTCGTTTGAATCAAAATACTCCCAAGCTGCCGGGAGCTGCCTGTTGTGGTTTGTTGGTTCTAGCTGTCGCTGTGACTCAAAGTGATGTTGCTTTGGGTTTTCGTTCAGAACACCGCCTCAAAATGGCCACCCACGCTGTCGCTTGTAAAGGAAACTTCGAGGGGCAAAATAGAGGCGCAAACAGCATGAAGCATCGAGAAAAGCAACCAGCCATGCAGAGGGCTGCAGCAGGTTCTCTAATAAAATGTGTCCGTAAACTTGTAATGTTCACATCTTAGGAATCATTCAGAAACATATTTAGTTCAAAATGGCACTATAAATGGCCATTATTGAATTATTGTATCTATTTATGATCATTTTCGAATTTCATTTTTGTAATATATCAATGCAAAAATGGCACCAAAGCCACAGTATTGGCACACCCTTCAATCGTAGTTTCTGCGTAGGTCGTAGTACGAATCACAGGTCATTCCTGCTTCGATGGAACGATCACTGCCAAGTTTCAGTACAGTACAAACTCTACATACGAGAGTTTGGATCAGTCACCGTTGAAGTTGCAATCAAATTTTGCGAAGGTTCTGTGGCCTGCGACCGTGCAGATCGGATCTTCTCCTTTGTTTTTAAGATTTGATTCCTTGGCGTGGCACTTTGGCACAGCAATGCAATGTGCAGCTCGCCATATCTAGCTAGCTAGAGTGTCATAGCTACTTGATCTAAGATTGGAAGATCATCGCACATGATGCAAAAAAGGCATTTAAATTAATTAAGCTACATCGCACTGGTATGGCGAGACTCCCGCAGAGAGAATGTAGAGGACTCTCGCTTGTTCATATACTTGGGGATCCTGGCTGGCAGCCACCCACCAACGTTCTTGAGTGCGATAGCGTATAGATTGTTGAAGATCAGGCAGCCATGAGCTCTTTAGGGTGCCATCTGAAGCTGAGCCCCTTCACCTCACGGAAACTTTTAGGAGGTGCTGCCAGGAAGCTCCTGCTTTTCGTGCAGCAAAATCCCACGCTACCAGTACTGGTACTAATATGTATTGGACTGTATCTGGTACTACCGGTAGTACCTGTACATCGTACGTTAAAACTTTGTATTGCGGGCCAAACAAATAATTGTAATCTTATTATCAAGGTAAAAACATTGAGGTTCTTCGTCTCGTCCAGCGATCCCATTCTGCGGTCATTCAGTTACAACCACGAAACGCATGAATTGGTAAGATCCAAACATCCAAACACACTCAGTAGTGCACTACATTACGAGTACTCTGAAGGCTTGAGTGTAGTAGTTGTGTTACTGTGACTCAATAGGTGTGGTACTCGGAGCTGTACTAGGCTAGTAGTATGCATAGTAACCGGTATCGATCCAAGTGGAAGTCGCCAGTACCACTCCACAAGTATCCCGGCAGCCTTCTCGCGACTTTGTTTTAGCCAGCGAGCACGTTTAGACATGGCATTTTCAGACTGGCCAGTATTTTGCAGGAAATGAAATGAAGAAATCAATCCAATCAGCCTGTCCAGCAAGCTGAAACTGGATCGTCCAGTAGACAACCAGCTAGTGACACCTCGCCCTACCTCTTGCTTGTGCGTATCATTGATTGCCTGCATGCTACGGTAGCTACCGGTATTTGGCATCCATTTTGCAGGTTTCTTTTGTGCAGTTCAAAACCAAGGAAGTGTTTCTGAACCATTCCAAGGCCAAGGCTTCCCCCTTGGCATCCCATAAAGCACGCATATCTATGCCGGAGATAGTATGCCTGGCATCTGCTTTCACCAAGACGACATTGTCTCTCGCCATGTCTTTTATGCGTGGTTCCTGCTCAACCCATGAATAAGGGCTTCCCCAGCTTCGTGGCCTCGGAAGGTATCCCGTCCCAAAGGTTGACACAATGGGAAAGACTGAGAAACTTGACATGGCAGCAGCAATAGTCTGGTTTGCCATGACTGACGATAAAAGGAAGAAGAAAGAAGCGAGATAGCGCAGTGCAATGACATTACATACTTGAACAAATTGGATCGACGCCGCAAAGCAACAGCCAAGCAACGAAGCAACCGATTACTGACTTACTCATTCGCGTATATGCCATCACTATGGATTCGTCCTTTCCATTGTGTACTCGAACGGCAGCCTTGGGAAACCGTTCGTGAAGGGTATCAATAAGTGCAAACACCACCAGCTTGCAGCGATTTCCAATGCTACGATCCAGGGGTGTTTTGAAGGTTTGATTGGTTCTACTGTCAATGGCCTCTTCGTCGTCCGCAAAAGGTTGGGTAGCAATGCCGATGGACCTAGCTGCCGGAGATATGTGCCGTAATATCTCATGAAACTTTTGGAAGCCATAGTAGGACCCAGCAGCAGAGCCGATCATAATGTCCCCACAGCGAAAGTGCACCACCACATCATCCATGTCTGCAGCTTGGTTCGATTTCACCAGTGGATTGTGGTGCCGTGCTTGAAGCTGAGGCTGATACGGATATCGCAGAGCTGTTTCATATTCCAGGTATTTTGAAGCCCAAGCCGTAGCAGGGTGATTGGCAGAAGAAGGAGGAATCCCAACGACAGAAAGTGCCATTCGTCGCATGTCGAATTGAATCTGATCGAGTAGGTAGCCAATTGGTACCTTGTTGAAAGTAGAACACACCCTATTAATTGAAGGGAGACTAGCTCTGTCTGTGGCGTCATCAGACACTGGAAAGTGTCCAAGAAGCCATGGTAACACCAGCAAACTTGACATGTCAATAGCATCATGACACGTCATGTGCAGATCAACTTTGAGAGCTTGTGCAGCCAATCGAATTCCATAGATTGCAGTGGCATAATTTCCAATTCCTGCTTGTCCATATTCATGTATCTCTTGACATCCCAGGGTAACATTGAGTCGCTGTAGTGTACTAGTATTGTTAGCAGTATCAGCATTGGCAAAAAATGTCTTGCACAGACGATTGTGTCGCCAGTAGCTGCGCAGAAACCCCATTAAACTAGGCTGTGCCCTGTCTCCGCTGGGAGGAATACCAGCCCATTTCACTTCTCTAATAGCTGTCTTCTGAGGAGAATCTTTCAGAGTAGAAGCTGATGAATTGGAGGAGGAGATAGCACCCCAGCGGAGAAAGTCTCCTCTTCGCATACTGCGATTTCGACCTTGGCCTTCTATATCCGGAAGAGCGATGGATGCATTGTAGAATAAGTCTTCTATCACAACTAGAAGAACACATGTGAGCAAAAACACGTACACGTGGTGAGCTTGGTGAACACATCATCTTCTCTTTCATGAAGAAAAGAAGAGCGCAGTGGAGAAAAGTGGTGAGAGCTTTCAATTTCAAAACGATGACAGCAAAGCTGCTTTGCAGAATGAACGGAGTACGGTACACTGTACCGGTACGATGTACTATACAGGAACACGTCTCCTCTGGTGAAGAGGCGAGATGGCACTTAGAGCGAGACTGGACGGGCGAGAGCGAAAAGGAGAGCCGAAGGCTCGGAACGCGCGAGACCGGCCTGGCGAGATCTAAGTGACAGCGAGACTCCACCAGCGGAGATGTGTTAATGTTGGAACCCACTCACGCTGCAGACATCTAAGTAATGATTTTTTTAGCTCACATTTTAGGTTTCGAACCAATGGAAATGGAGCCATTTTTGCTGCTGCAGTGCCTGGATCGGATGCGGCAGCTGATGCAGCACACCTCGAACGGATGCCATTCAACAGCCACAACATCACGCAACCATCACCCAGTCACTAGTGGCTCCTATTGCCGCCTTTACCAGTCAAAAGGTCACGCCATCTCCAGTAAGGCTGGTGTCTTTGCTTTCGCGGCAGCTGTCTCGTGGAGTTCCTTTTCCTCGTCGATCTTGTTGCCTCTCGGTGGTGTGTGGTGAGTGAGAGACCAGAGTCAAGTCATCATCAGTCCAGTCATCGAGTTCTTGGCATCGCTCACGTCAGTACCGCCGTACCGCCGCTTTGTCAGCAGGTCATCATGTCGGGAGCAGGTACCAGTAGTAGTACGGGTAGAGCCACTCGCTCAAAAGGCTCCTTCCAAGGTACTGGTCAATCACTCTTCTCCCAGATTGCCTCAATAGCAGAAGCCACTGCCAATGGCACCGAAGGAGCCTTATTGCTGCAACAAGAAATTGCTGATGCTGCAGCAGATGACGAAGAGATTGTGGAGTTTACTCAACACAACAGTCATGGAACTGTACACTGGAGTCAAGCCACTGGTGAACTCACCTTGCAGAGTAATTCAGCTTCTTCCGCCGCAGCTGAAGACGATCAGAGTGAGCAATTGATATTACCCTCTCAATCAGATTCTAGCGAGGATGAAGACGACCAAGGCTCTGGAAGCGAAGAAGGTTCTGGAAGCGAAGATGGCTCTCCCTTGCAACTCGCTCAGTCCTCTGCCGATTCTCCAGAAGACACCTCCGACAAGGAAAACCACCCCACTTGCTCGCAATTCGAAAATGCCAGCCTCCTACTCCAACTTCGACCTCCAGCCGCAGCGGCAGCAAATCCACCACCGCCGCTCCCAGCCGATCCAAAACAAGCGCGGAAAATGAGACTTCGATCGGCGCACCAAGAGCAACAAGAGTCAAACCGTGCCGCCGCCCTTCATTCGTTTGATGATCGTTGGGAAAAACAAGATCGAGCTTTTGGCGAAACGGGTGAATGTATCACCAATTTCGACACGGAACCACAAGACGATCCTCAAGATCCAGTAGACGACACGCCAATTTTGATGGAACCAGAGCGGGACGAGGGACAGGATGGGGATGACGATCATTCCGATTTTGCATCCACCGTTGGATCTCGTGGTAGCAAACGCAAAAGAGGCAAATCGAAGAAATCGCCCCGTCGCACCACCCATGAAGGAACTGGTTGTCCACTTGTAGGAAATGCTGGTGCCGTCTTGCCCCATCCGCCTCACCACCGTCAAAACCATCCTTTTGTGTCAGGCGCCGCCAAGAAACCGCACCCCAACCCTTACCAGAAGAAGCTCAAATCTGTTGTTGGAGGAAACATACCTGACACCTCTTTACTATTGACTCGTGTATTAATCATCTAGTCCGGTTCGCATGTAAATCTTATTGGGGAGTAATTTGGTTTTAGATTAAGCTGAAAAGCAAAAGTCCTTCTCGAGTTCGAAGAATCAACCGTCTCGAAGATAGTAAGTCAAGTTGACCTAAAGAGTATCAAAGTGTATTGAGTTAACACCTGCAACAGAGAAGAGGTGCAAAGAATCAGCCTCTAGCCTCACTAGGAGTGGGCTGTGTCGAGCTTGTGCAAAGGACCCATTGTCTCCGAACATGTATGTGGGGCCTTGCACTGGAACACCAAGTATCTCAATGTGATGCGGGCAGCGACAGCTTGTTGGGAAGCTATCTTGGCGCAACAAACTCGGAACCATAAGTCGCCACTTCGACGGTGGCCTGCTTCTTACAGTACCATTCAAAGGGAGTCGATTCACGTAGTGTAGGACTCCATTGACGGCTCTCCCCGTCACCCAATCGTGGTATAAGTTGGAATCCACGTAGGTGGTGAAGACACGGGCTTGCCCTTGGGGGCAGGTGCGTCACCAGGGAGTTCTCTTCAGCTCCTTGGTACATGTCTTTGTCCAGTCATACTTCCTGACTTCCAACTGGGAGTAATCCGGATAGCGGTTCGTACACGGATGCCTCCATCTTCATCTTGACCAGGTAACCGGTAATCCTCTTAAATCGATCCAGGTGGCCACACGGGGGCTACTCGGAACGAGGAAAGCGTCATGACTGCAACTCCACATCAAACCTTCCAAGGGAAATAGCCCACTGGATCCTCCAATTAGGGACTGGTACTTGGTGATCCCATCATCGTCCAACAGTGGGAAGTATCAAGCTCCGGGTGATCATTCTTCTCAACAGGACTGGTCACCTTGGTGACGGCTTCTCCCCAAAGGGGTAAGGTATTGTGCTTCAAGCGGTCGATGTACTTGAATGGTGACATTGTGAGTGTCCCATCCTCATCGCGTTTGAAGTTGCATCCTAGGTGGAACTCCCCTCACCAGTGCCTTTGAGTTTGACTTGTGGGGCTCGGCCATCAGTCCATCTATGATTACTTGGGGCTCACGTGATGCAATGAGCAGGTCATCAACGTACACGCAATGTACTCATAGTGGTCTCCCCGATCCTTCATCCAGATGTCAGACTCAGCACGTGAGGGCTTGAATCCCATGGAGTGAGCACATCAAACAACTTGTCATGCCAAGCACTTTCCAGAAGATTTAGTCCATATTGTGCCTTGATCATCTGCATTGTGTGTCCGGCCAGGGGTCCAAACTCGCTCCGGCAATGAAGCATACCTTTTCAGTTGTGTAGGACTCCAAGTATGCATTACCAAATCCGTGGCCCACAACTCTAAGTCATTCAATTCCGCAATGAAGGGACAAGGCGAATTCCTTGAAGAGAGACAACACCTGAAAACACAGAATCAGTTGGCGTCTCCGTTCTGTGTCCCCTCCACAAACCTCGACTTGTCGTCCTCTATCTTGATGTCATACACCATGTGGCAGGGGATCTTCTGGAAGCCCTTTGGTACTGCGCTCCGAGACCTAGGCTCTTGAACGTGTCGTATTCCAAGAGCTGTTTGATCTCGAGTTCTTCTGAGTCCTGCACTTTGTGTTTCCATTCTTTTCGTCGATGAAGACCGCCTCAGCATGGTTCCTTGGAACCTGGTGCCCATACTTGTACACCGGCTTGTTCCGGAAGTTCTTCAGCTGGCTTGGTGAATCATCCTAGCGATTTTCTTTGCATTCTTCGTGTAGGG